>JAVYIG010013510.1:0-46901 GCA_035222895.1 Strongylocentrotus droebachiensis
GAACTTCAGTTTCTCAAAAGACAATTTACTATGCAGGTCCCAAACTATGGAATGCATTGCCACCTTATCTAAAATCTGCTTGCTCCCTTAATGTTTTCAAGAGACAATACAAAGAAAGGCTTTTACAATCTTATCTACATTGAGTCACCTGTTGTTTATGTCAATGTTAATTGTTATATCCCTGGTTTGTATTGGTTTTTTTCTTTTTATAATTGTTATTTCTATTTTGTATGTACTATTATTCTGCTTGGGTCTAATTTCATCCTATGTATTAACTTTACTTCTCATCTTGCCTTTATCTCCTTCAATTTTCCTTCCTCTTCCCCTCTCTGTCTCTTTCTCTCTCTCTATCTATCTCCCTCTCTTGTTTCTCTCTGACCCAGCTGTAGCTGTATATGTATTCTCTCCCTCCTGTTTGTTGTACATGCAACAGTATACAATGCAATTTATTTTATTCTAAGGGGTCGAATTCACAAGATCTTTAAGTAGATCTTTAATCTGATCCCCACTCAATTTATGTTATTTGTGTTGTTATCTACTGATTTTGCTATGTCCATCTTTTTATATTTGTTATACATGTATGCGTTTATTCGCAATTCTATGTAACTGTTTTTTATATTGAGTGAATAAATTATTTGAATTTGAATTTGAATTTGAATTAGGATAGGTTAGAACGTAAAGCAGTGGTTCAGGAAACCACGAACTCCAATATGGCGTCCAAAGGGCCACAAAACCACTAAGAAATCTCAATAGAGGGCGCACTTTATAAACAGGAAATCAACTTATCGTCGGTGGGGTGACCAAACCTCGTATCTCATTTTTTTGAGATTTTGATTTTTTTTGCATAATTTCGTAGCTAATGGCCTACGACACCACCTGATAAATCCATGGAACGCCTCCTGTCTCGGTTTTTCACAAATCCACACAAACACCCTTAAACTAAACCTCGTAACTTTAACCCCTTTTGAAGCTGCACTGACGAAACCTTGTAACATAAGATAAGTAATTCCTTTTCCTCGTAACTCACACACGGCCTAACAGTACCGAAGTTAGTGTATTCAAATCTCGTAACTTATTCAACCAAAACCTCGTAACTCATTCAGAGTTGAAAGTAAGAACTCGTATCTCAATTTGAATAACAACTAAAAACTCGTATCTCAATGTAGATGAAAGCAAAAACCTCGTAACTCACTTTCAAATATAAAAACAATTATTTTACTGTATTTCAACAATGACATTAAAAATTGTATAAATATTCCAGTTTTAAAAAGAAAGGACGGTGTCACAGCACTAAATTTGTTGAGACAGGAAAGTTTTTTCGCTCTACTGAAAATTCATGATTTTTGAGATACGAGGTTTTGTCACCCCACCGACGTTATAATGTTTCTCTCTTACCCTTATGGTGTCACCGACCCCCGCCCCCCCCCCCCCGCAGAAAAGGGGTCAATTCAACTACTGACAGGTAATTGTCAACACTGAGGGAGTGGTCGGGGGGGGGGGTGACAACGACAAAGTAACAACTTAATAATAATATCTAGACACACATTCATAAGGCTACCATACACTAAAAAATGTTTAAAACCTCGTGTTGTTCATGTCATCTTATTTTGATGAGGAATGTACTTTAGTATTAGGAAAATCATCTTCTGCTTCACTATCAAGTGCCTCGTTAAATGGATTGTGGCATACATCAAGTTGGTAAGGTCCACACACACGCTGTTACATGGTAGTCCGTAATATCTGCAGGTATAGCGAGGTGTGCTACAAGCAGTACAGAAGTCGCAATGAATCAACTTAAGAAGATTACTAGGTGCAGCCTCCGTATGGGCCCGTGTTTTCAAAATATCCAACATTTTCGGGTGTTTTGCATCTTGAAAAACAGTGGGCTTTACTTCGAGAAAAATGACCCCTAAAAACAGGTAGGGGTTTCTAATCTACTTCCCCCCCCCCCCACCCGGGCTTGGTAGTATGTTCTGAGGAAGTTCATTTGGTGAGGCTGACGTAGGAGGGAGTTGCATTGGCAATTTTCTTGACGAACAAGTTGTATCGTAATGATGCAACTGAGTCAATACAGCGGCCACCAAACATGACAGACATTGCTTTGATACCAAGTTCCTCTAAGTTAGTTACTTTGGCTGTCTTGGTAGAATGAACGTACTAGCACAGGATTCCAACGTGAGGTTGCACTTCACAAGCTTCTGGAAGACGCTCTTTCCTATTCCGAATATCCGGGAAGTCGAATCGCAATCGGTGTAGGCATCCAGAAAAAGTAGTTGTGAGCACAGATCCCGTACCAAGGTCCACTTTCAACTGCTTACAGTTCTACATCTTCGGAGCCTTAAATGCATTGTAAGAGTGGAAGTATAGTTCCTTGCTATCTGTTCTAAGGATTTTGCGAATCTCCGGTTCCTTTCATCAGGGTACCGATTGCTTCCAGCAAAATCATGAAGGTCTGGAAGCAATCTAATTGCAAGTCAATTCCTTTCAGTGGCTATTCTGGGGTACATCGATGATTATAGCTCAGCGGCCTTCCAATATCTGTTTTAATAATCTCGTTCAAAAGGAAAGACAAAGCTACGACTCTGGGAGAGATTTCGAAAGTACAAATTGTACCTAAACAAACCATAAATGCTGCTTTGCTTCAGTGATGTCTTGACAGTTCCTGGTAGTTTAAAAAACAGGGAACTTGAGGTAGGAGAGGTAATGAGCTTTGAGTTCAGTCTGTTCCTACCTGCCATCTTGGACGCCATCTTGAAAATAACAGCTTTCCGAACCTTCGATTTGGGTATACTTTTAGTATGTTATTCCTGAGGTCAAATACTACCGTTGAAAAACCTTTTGTTGCAATTTGTTGGGGGTCAAACCATATCTTGACCTGACTAATACCCCCTTCACATACACGGATTTTCCTTACGAGTCCTTACGGATCGCCAACACGTAGTCATTCGCAAGCATCCGTAAATAACTCGCTGGTATCCGTAAATAGCTCGTCACAAACTCGCAACTCGCAAATACTCGTAAGGATCCGTGAAAGGAGAGGCAAATTTTTTGACATGTCAACATTTTTCTTACGATTGTCCACGGATTTATTTGTCCGTAAATAACTCGTAAATAGGTCGTAACAATCCGTAAGTATCGTAAACCGCTTGCATCAACACGTTACCATCAGTAAACTGCTCGCAAGAATACGTAAATGACTCGTAAAGATTTCTCTAACGATATGTTTTGGTTGGTTTACGATTTGTTTACGGATTATTTACGGATTACTTACGGATTATTTCCGGATTATTACGAGTGCTTACGTGTTGTTTACGATTTCATTCGGTCGTGTTACAATGGCTTTACGAATTGTTACAAGTTATTGCGAGCACTTTACGTGTAATTACGAGTACTTTACAAGTAGATACGTATACTTTAAGTATTCTTACGTATCGTTTACGTTTTTGGGGAAAGGTATAAAAGCTGCAAATTTGAACACTTCATTTTCAGTTGTTATTTCTTGTTTAAAAATCGTAAGGACTCGTAAATACTCGTATTTGTAACTATTCGTAACAACACGTTAACAGGTCGTTACTAACACGTAAGTTGCTTGTTGTTATCCGTGACAACTAGTAACAAATCGTGGAATCTGCCGTAAGTATATCGTAATAACTCGTAATAATCCGTAACAAACCGTAAATAGCACGTAATAACTCTTAAGTCGGTCGTAAAAGTGGCCAAATCGTAAGGATCCGTGAAAGATCCGTGAATTTGTGTGATCCGTAAGGACTCGTAAGAAAAATATGTGTATGTGAAAGGGGGTATAATGGTGTGTATCTTTTTCAAGTAACGTGATGCATCCTATAGACAACAAATCGAGCCCAAATATCGAGTGAGAAAACTCTTTAAAACTCTTCATGGATTGTCGGCCCCTAGCCGCATAAGTCGGGGATATTTTTGTTTTGTTTACATTCTACATCGTTCTGAAACATTAATTTATAGATACATTAATGACCATATACAAATGCTGCCATTCTTACTAGTATTACCACGCCTGATTGTTACTACTACTCCAATACTACTACTACTACTACTACTACTACTACTACTACTACTACTACTACCACTACTAATATTACTACTACTACTACTTCTACTACTACTATTACTACTTCTACTACTACTACTACTACTACTACTACTACTATAAAACTACTACTACTTCAACTCCTGCTGGTACGCCTACTACTAGTAGTACCACTAAACCTACTGCTAATACTACTAAAACCTCTACACTTATATTACTACTGGTTCCACTGTTATGTACGTGAGTTAAACTCGTCCAGCATTAATTTGGAAATCATGAGTTTGCCTATAATTAGTTTTGATGCTTCAATTATCACTGGATTAAATAAGTTATATGGCTTTGAACAGGTCATGTCCCACTAGTAATACATATTATGGCGGCAGCCAATGTGATTAGGGTTAAGAAACGATAACTTAAATCAATATAAACTACCCTTTATTTTAAAGTGATTATCATCATACTTAACAATCACTATTCATTTGAGTTGCTTGTCTCCTTCATTTTATTATTGGACCCTAATGGAAACTAATTCTTATTTCTAGAGTGTTCCAGCCTATGGTAGAAGAAATTAAAGAATACATTGTGAATCTCTTGCAGGTAAATATCTACCTAACCAGCAGGACTCACATGACCACAAGAAGACTACAGTGCAGACTAGCCCAGGTATGATAATGTTATGGCGCCGTATTTATTCTAATTTACCATTTACGTTTGGTGTGCTCCTTATTACTTTCTTCTGGATAAGCGTATATACAAAAGTTGAACCGTACGATTGACACTTTGGTTGCCTACTCTGCCTCTCTGTACGGTTGCACGCTTATAAACACCAGACAACAAATAGGGAGCCCCCTTTATAGACGAATCAGTATAATTTCTAAAGCAAGTCAAATTCAAGGATCGCGTGTATACAATTCAAGTTGTCAGAACGACCAGAATTGTACCTAACAACAAGCGAACAAAGCAACCTAACACATTCTGAAAAATTCTACCATTAGCGTACGGGCACATTTTTAAAATGGGGGCTGACACCTCTTGCCCAAAATTTGCTCGTTCGTGAGAAGTCAGAAGAGCCACTTTGATTATCTTAAGTATTGAATTTCGTCATGATACTGGGTTGAATATAAAAAGATTATTAGGGTACCTCACTGCAAGAATTATCTTCCTTCTAAAAGTTATGACCGAGCGAAGCGAACAGGATAAAACACTTCTTTAAAGAATGTTATTTAACCATCGAAATACACTTGATAGGAAAATAATGAGAATTGAACCTCATTGCTTAAAGATATTCTGGCACCTTGTAGCCCAAAATTAAGTTTCGATTTCTGGGAGCGAGAGCCGCATCCCAGCAAGAGACACCATTTATTATTTGTATATTTTGCCACAGAAAAAAATACCCATGCTTTGATTTTATAAGATTTTAGAAATTCCTTTTTAATAATAACAGAATGCTGATGCTAGTATAGTGACCCTCTCCAACAAACATAGTTATATCACACAAGTTCTCAAAGCACTCCTGTCATTAGTTTTCCATGAGTGAAAGCATTGACCAAAACATTGAATATTGTTTTAAATCATGATTTTGTCATGTGTTGCTTAGAATTATGCATCTCATTTGATATCTTATAGCAAGGTGGCTTCAGGGAAATTCGAGAAAAATATCATCTCAGTTGCTTTAAATTAAGAGGGCATTATGTGACGGAGGCTATCATTAATAATTTGTTGTAGGGGGAGGAAGATGAAAACAACATTTCGTCTCTTTCTATAGCGATTGACATATCAATAGGAACACTATTAATAAGGAAGAAAGGGCCCGAGAGAGGGTCACTTGTCAAAATTAAAAGGGGTCCTTCGTATGAAGCAGCATTTATAAGGTACTTGAACAAATACAGTACGCCCCCCTCCTCTTGGAGCCCTGCCTCTGGCAATGCATCACGAAAAATGAAACCATCATTACGTGAAAGGCAGCAATTAGGTTTATTGGCCATTGCCTGCACCGTTTTCGAATTCATGAAATGTCTTGTTTTCTTTGGATTTTAAAATTGCTTCTTTTTTTTTTGTAATCTTTTTCTCTCAAAATTACCTATGTTTCGATTGTCAAGATCCTACCTCTCTGCTTAAACACAACAAAAACACTCAACAACTTCGAAGCCCAAACCCCTGCACCAGCTGAGAAAAAAATAATTGCTACATTACCATGGTGACTGCAGACCTGCTGAATTTACTGTCCAACTATAAAGAGGCTATGTTTATGTTTCTTACTCTTATTTTAATTTTGTTTATTTTCCCCATAGGTATGGCGGTTCATGGAGGTATTGCCGATGATCTTCTCTTCCAGCTGGCTGAAGACATCGAGACGGGTGAGCAGATGGAGGCCTTAGGACGAACACTCGGATTCAAGGTCGCAGACATCAATATATACACAGAGACCAACAGGATAGAAGGACGGGTGACATGTAAGGGAACACGTGACATGCTGTTTGACTGGAGACAGACCGTGAAACCTTGCGACCAGCATATCAGACTGGAACAAGCTCTCATTGACGCTAAGCTAGTAGGCCTAATGCTTGCTGATACACATCTCGAGGGGACACTAAGTGATCCAGGTGGGTCTATCAGTGCCAGGGTCCTAAAAATCACTTCCTTCACCCGTTAATTGTTTTAAGAACTTAACATTAAAGGCAATATCCATTTATCCCTTTGGTAGCGAGGCTCCGGGAACTGACTAGGCATTGACAGGGTAGTCCTAGTATTATTTCCACCAGGCCTCTCTCTCTCCCTCAATTTTTGCTTGAAAAATTTCTTTAATAAAAAGGAAAAAATATACCAAAGATTTTCAATATTGATTTGGAGAGAAAATTTTCCTGACTAATCTATACAGTCTAATTAAAGATAACAGCAGCGTTAAGTGCTTTTCTAGGCCTTTACTCATGGCAAAGAGGCAATTCGTCGGAATTAATTAATGTACAGTGTCTTTCAACGATTAAAAAACAACCCCCCCCCCCCCCTAAAACCTTGCGAAGGGGTGATATATCATGTGAGTATAATAACATATTTGGTGTTATATATGCTTGTATCATTCCAGGTTTATACAGTAAGAAGATCTCGGCATCATTAACTGTTCAGCGATGTCGCGAAAAGTTGGAGAAAAAGTACCGACATCAATTGTGCAAAATTCAAATGAAACCGTGGGATCAAAGTGATTATGCTGAGTTCAAAGATATGCACACGGTTGTCACAATGGTGCAGAAGGATGCTCGTGGACAAGACACGAAAAAGAAGGAAATACTCCATGGTTCTGTTGCTGAAATATTTTCAACAAAAGTAAACGGAGAACTGCCAGCTCGAATCCTCATTTCGGCCCCGGCTGGACGAGGGAAGACCACGGCTGTCGCTAAGATGGCTTATGACTGGATTCACAGAGAAAAGGGGTCAGCATTAGAACATCTGCCACTTCTGTTTGTTGTGAAATTCCGAAACACAACGCAGCTTACATCGATCGGAGAAGCCATCAAATCCCAGCTTTTGAGTGATGTTGATGATCTCACACCAGAGGGTCTGGAGAGTTTCATTAGAGAGAATCAGGGAATCTGTCACATCATACTAGACGGGCTAGATGAGTATGCCGGTATTTCTTCTTCAAACCGGAGCTTAGGGAGCAACATTGTCAGTGTCATCCGCTGGGAGGAATTTCCAGAGTGTAGAGTCCTTGTAACGACGCGCCCTCACCTAGAGAACTTCTTCAATCAAGCGGAACTTCCGAGGGTATACACAAAGATGTGGATAGAAGGATTTTCACAAGAGAGCTCACGAGAGTACATCGACAAATTCTTCGTTTCAAACTCAAATCCTTATAGCGGACAAGCCGGCCATGATCTAAAGGTTTACCTCGATAAACAACCACTGATTAATGAACTTGTTAAAACACCTTTATTTTGTCTCATGGTTTGTCACTTATGGAGTCAGGGCCTACTGGACAAGTGTACTTCTAGTCAGACAGAATTACTGGATAGCGTGAATGTTTTTTTAACGCACCATGCGAACGCCCGATCAAATTCAAGAGTAAAAATCACAACCGCTGAGTTAAGGAAAATAATTTCTCAACTAGGCCAAGTTGCCCTAACTGGTCTGCTCGACGATGCTAAAAAACTAGTCTTCACGCCTCATGATTTCCTTAAAGTTCCCGCAATCCTGGATAGGGCATGTGAGCTTGGGATAGTATCCAAGACGAATGTTTTAATCACCGGCCTTCCCCAGCCCAACGAGACAACTTTCAATACCATTGAGTTTTATCACAAACTCGCTCAGGAACACTCAGCTGGGAAATACCTCGCTGCTAAAACAAAGAAATATATGTTACGACTGAAGATTTCTAAGTTGGACAGACTGCTGCAAAAAATCAAAGCAAACATCGGTGACTATGAGAATCTCATCCGATTCGCTGCTGGCACGGATAATAGACTTTGCATACGAATAATGGAGGCGCTCCTTTCAAACCGCTTTTTGGATGAGAGCGAGCGATATCGCATTCTTCTTGACTGTTCATCAGAGACCAAGGGTACTGAAGGAAATGTGTCTTCGTTGGTTCAAAGATGTGTAACTGCACAAAGTATTGTTCTAAAGTCACCGACTGTCTACACCGTCGTTGGGATGCTAAATCTTCCAACGGAACTAAAAAACAAGGTATGCACATTTTCATTTCACAAAATATGTTTACAATACTAATTTAATACAGATTGATTAAGTTTCCATCCCTCCGCTATAACTATAAGTCAAAGGGGGTACGATTGTTTCAATAGATTATTGAATAAAATTGACGGCGTCTTTATAAATAATAATGCAAGATAAAACCATCAAGACGTATGATTCTTTATCCTAATTTGTCCATCTTTTCCCAATTACTGCCTTAATCAAGGTACTGCATTCCAGAAACGAGAAAAAATTGTTGTATACCGTTGTCACTCTTAATCCTTCTCCCGCGCGAAGCTCGGAAGCTTTGACGTTTCATTAAATTCTTAGAGAAGATGACGATTCGTTGTACCGTGCTCCTTTTTCTTCCTACGTCCTCTTCATTTTTCTCTTCTCTCTCTCTCTCTCTCTCTCTTTTTTTTTTTTTTTTGGGGGGGGGGGGCGATGTTTGTGTGTGTGTGCATGTGCCTGTGTAGAGATGAATCAAAAGAACCGGCCAGATTATGGACAAGAGAGATGAAATATATATCTTTATCAATTACTTATCGATGTTTTGACTATTTGTCTCTATCTCTTTTTTCTCTTCAACCCCCCCCCCCCTCTCCCCCCCCTCTCTATCTCCCCCTCTCTCTCTATCTGAACACTAGGTTAGGACAGTAAAGTTTGAGGGGTCTACTCTAACTACCGACGTGACGAGTGGACTATGGTCCTGCCTCAAAGCCTTTTTGATGTTGGATACTCTCATCATTTCAGACTCGTCTCTCAGTTTCCTTCCATCTCCTCTACAGCTTATATCCGTCACAAAGCTATTAGCTGAGAGAGTGACGTCACAAAGCTATACAGGTCTGCTCTCATCGCTTCATGGCTTGGAAGAGGTCGATATCTCTATCGGAGATGCAAGGACAGAAGACATATCTCAGATCCAGACTAGTCTACGTCGACTTCTGACAGGACAGGATCTCACAAGCATCGACCTTTCTTCTCTCCCTTCAGAGGAGAATGTATCAAGCATGTCGAGAATGAGGATGAGAGGACTGGGTCTCCTTATCACAGAACATCAGGCGATATTGTCCGGAGTTGTTTTCGGACTCGAGGATGCAGTGATCGATCTTGTCCAGTCTTCAACGCGTTTAATGTCAGCTAGTCTGTATGTTGAAGAGTGAGTAACTGTTATGCCAAGTAAATTGATTGAAAGCTTGTTTACCCCCCCCCCCCCTTTTTTTTTAAACCCATCATTCGGCATTGAAATGGGCCTTTAATTTCATTGGCTAGGCTGATGTGTTACACCAGTCAATTCATTACCAAAGTATCCACCTGAAGCCGATTTAACTTGGATAACGAGTCATTGAGTACCAAAGATGATAGTTACTGGTGTTATGTTAAGACAAAGGTCATGTAAGGTTTTGATTTTGTTTTATTTATTTCAATACGAGGATAAAAAGAACCTGCTTTCAGTCGCAAGGCTGAACAAAACATCATCATTAATAAATACACATTATTCTCAACATTTTTAAGAAGATGTCAAAGCAGATAATACACAAAAAAAGCCCTATAAGAAAATTGTTTGACTTTTGAAATATGTAAATCGGCTCAATTATGTAAATTGTTATTCACAATTGTTTAAACTGGCTCTTTCTTTCTCCCCACTTCTTCATCTCTTTGAAATGAAATAGGTTTTCTGGGTCGCTAAACTCCGCTAAACATGTATCAAATGTAAGTATGCTCTAATTGTACGTGTCCATATATGCGCCTCATTCGTTTCTTAATATTTAAGAAAGCATTTCACACTTTATACCAAATAGGGAGTTGGATTATCGGAAATAGTATTCTTTAAAACAATGAATTTACTTCAGTTTGGTATGTATTCATATATCACACTTAACATTATACGTTGTCAGATGTGTTTATGCTAGAAATATAAATATATTGACAGTACACAGGTATTCGCAATAAACACAAGTACATCAAATGTATTAAATGACTTTGGTTTGCTTGTAGTTATTTGTTAATTAACAACTAATTCAAATTTGAAAATGGGGATATTAAGGAGCCTAAGGTAAAAACATAGCTTGTTGGCTATAGGCCCCGTAGTATATTACAATTATAATTCTAACAAACTTGTGGGAAGGAACTAAATACAGTTGAAAATGTATACAGTAGGTATCGTTTCCTTTTTGATATTGTACATTTTCTATTGAAAATTAAAAATTAATGAAATAAGCCAAACGATTAGATAGAAAATTATAGCTAAGAAATGAATTAAGATAGTTTAGCGCGTGTCGATCGATGAGTTCAAATGATTTGTAAGATTCTAGGAATTTTGTGTTAATGCTGTTTCTTTTTTTCTCCTTTCCTCTCAAAACCATCAAGATCTTTCTTTAATGAAATGTATTACTATTTGTAGTTTGACATGAAGTTTCAAAAGAACTCGATAATAAGAAGTAATGATAGGTTTAACGGATAAATTTGACCTCTGTCTCTGAAATTACATGTGGCTCTCTAATGTAATGATGTAACAATGACTACTTGTTCTTTCTGTATGTCACCATAGATTGACATGTTGACTATAAAGGACTGCCAGCTACCTACCGAGATGACCGAGAAGTTGTGGTCCTGTCTCAGATCCTTCACCTCACTGAAAAATCTCACCATCTCAGACTCCTCTCTCAATTTCCCTCCATCTCCTCATGAGCTTCCATCCGTCACAGAGCTATCAGCCGAGAGAGTGACGTCACAAAGCTATGAAGGTCTGCTCTCATCGCTTCCTGGCTTGAGAGATATCGATATCACTATCGATGATGCAGAGAGAGACATACCTCAGATCACGGCTTGTCTTCGTCGGATCGGAGGACAGCAGCTCACACACATCACCCTTGCAGCACCGTCATCACTCCCATCAGAGAAGCAGAGTGTATCGAACGAGACGATGAGAGGACTGGGTCTTCTGATCAGAGAACAAACCAAGAACCTGCAGTGGCTTTGTCTATCCAGAGTGAAGGGCACGGACGAGGGAGACTTGGTTGAACTCGTCGAGTGTTGCAAACATGTGGAGACGATGAATCATCTAATGTGAGTTTATTGTACAAATCTTTAGTCAGTGAATAATATTAATAATACTAATAATAATCATAATGTTGGTAGCCCCCCCAAAAAAAAAAAAAAAATAATAATAATAATAATAAAATAAATAAATAAATAAATACATAAAAAATAAATAAATAAATAAAAAATAAAAAAAAAAATAAAAAAATAAAATAAAATAAAAAATAAATAATGAGTATTGATAACATAGATGATATAATTAACATTAATAGTACCTGTAATAATCATTGATGATAACCTCATTTTAATGCTAACAGTATCAAACATATTGAACTTAAGATGGTGTTTTTGCTTTAGTTTACATAGGGCAATTGACGCATAGCCTCTAACTAAAGGCGCTTAATTTGTATTTTTGTTGTGAATTTATTTTAAATATACCTGTTTTATTGCATGTTTACTATTGATTTAATAACTTCGTTCATGGTTCAAAGAATAAATTGAGAGTCTGTCAGCTAGAAAGTAGCAAATTCACCAACCAGATGACGTGAATTTCTCAAAGCTAGCAAGGGGTCTGAATGCCATTATGCTCAGTACAAAACATATATGTGTATCATTATCCGGAACAAATAGGCTAGAAATATACCGAAACAAATCATCTTGCTGTCTTGCATGTAAGTGTTCAACGGTTTTATTTTGTTTCTGTTATCACATAAGGCCCTACTCTTTGTTATGATGTATTTAAATGACCTATACATGTACTAAATTCCTCAATTAAAGATTGTTTGTAGTTGAATTGACCACTTTTTTCCACCTGGAAAATCTTGTCTTGATTTAGTAGTAATAACTGAGAATATCTCAATAATCTCAATAATATAATTGTCAACATTAAGAAAAAAAATTATTTATTAGTATGAAGCCAAAACGCATGACTGTTACTGTCGAAGGTCAGTCTATATGAACGATCCTATTTTTGAAAGAAGTGCATGTTTCCTCGTGCGTTGGAATTCGTATTCATATGCTTTTCACTTCGGTCGATCATGTCAACTCTGCGTGTATTGTACTCCGCATAGAAATATAAAATCTGTACGGAGTGCGATATTTTGTTCTGATCAGGCTACTTATGTTACTACATCATTCATTTATTAAAACATACATGTCTATATCACATGGTCTTTGAGTGTATGAATAAACATTTTGTTACAAGCATAAATCATGTGTTATGCAAACACATAACGAATTAGAAAGGAAAGTGGGCATCTGTCAAAGTAAAATGATCACTTATCAGATCTCAAAATGGGTATTTCTCATACCTAGAAATCGGCACTCATTACGGATGATAAGGGGCACTTCATAGAAAGGAAAGGGACACGTGCCATAGTATATAACAGGGACACTTTATATCGCACTAGAAAGTGGCATTTATTACTAAGGAAAATGGGTATTTCGTCAAAGCAAAAGGGTCAACTATCAGATTAGAATAGGGATACTTATCACAGGTGATAAGAGCATTTATGCGAACGGGAACGGGGCACTTATTGGAAAGAAAACTAGGGAATTGTCTGTATAAAAAGTGAAAAAGAAAGGGCACTGACAAAAAAACAGGGGGGCTCTTTTAAGGTACTCGAAGAAAAGGGACACCGGCTGGAGTGCCGCCTCTGTTGCCTGTTAAAAAAAAACAATTTAAACAACCAATGCAAAGCGTTGCATCCCCTCACTAGGTACAATGGCCTATATACGTCAGATCAAGACAGTTACGTACCTCCATTATACAATACTATATTTACTGCAGCTTTTTCTCATGTACATAATTATCCCTTTTTGCATATTTAATGAGGTGTGACCTTTGGCCTTTGACGTACATATGTAAACAAATCTTTGAATGAACGATTGTTACTTACCACTGGTAGAACTGGAGGTTACTTGTAGATGCCGAAAAGCAGGAGTAGTCTACTAGTGGAAACAGTGTAGGTTGACTGGACTAACAAAACTCGACGCTTCTACTAAAGTAGGGTAGCTCAGCTAAAGTGTTCGAAAATGCAGTAATGTCCCCATGCAATTATGTACACAAATGCTATCAGAAATCCTAATTAACTAGATGACTTGAACTAACGAAAGGAGAATAACTAACACGTAAGTTACTCGTAAGTATCCGTGACAACTCGTGACAAATCGTGGAACTTTGCATTAATACATCGCAATAACTCGTAACAACTCTTAAATCGGTCGTAATGTAGACCTACATAGTGGCCAAATCTCAAGGATCCGTGAAAGATCCGTGAATTTGTGCGACCCGTAAGGACTCGTAAGAAAAATCCGTGTACGTGAAGGGGGTGTAAGTTATATCTCGTGGTTGCAGAAGAATAGGGCACGCATGGAACCGAAGACCGAATTCGGTCTCGTGCGCGGCCTATTTATGTTGCCACCTATTTCTTCATACTTCATACCGTTAACCCAAATAATGCCAGGTCATTTATTTTCGTGTTGATTTTATACATTCTAGCTGCACACAAATAATATTCAGGTGATCGGTACACTTCAACCGTACATGCACTCATCTACAAATGGGTACAATTAACATGTTCTTTCCATTCCTCTTTTTATACGCAATGTACACTTCATTTATATGTTGCAGGCTTCTTGGCTGTGAGACAGAGTCAGACGGTAGACTAAGACATCACATCACTGGTCTTAACAAGTCAGAGAAGTCACTCAGGGTGATTGCCTTGCATGTAAGTTACCTACTAAGTATATCGATTGCTATATGAATACAAGGGTTCTAGGACAATTATCCCCTGGACAATCACCCACCTCCCTCCCCCTGGAAAATTACCAACGGGACAATTACCCCACCCTGAAAATAACCCCCTTGGACAATCACATATCATTAGACAGTGTAACATAATTGTATTTAAATGTATATCATGTGTATAGCGTGTTTGTAAAAATATAGTTGCATCCTGTTTATTGTTATATTATATTGGATGTAGGTGCTGCATGTACATGTTAACTACAAAATTATAAGATTATGCTTCCGATGACCCTACATTTACAAAAGCTTGAAAATAAAATTGAAATTAACATTAACACAAACCGTGAATGACCGGTATGTTTGGAGCCATTCACCAACCCACCGGTCCGTCATATCATGCAATGACAGGTTGAGGGTCTAAATGAAAATCAGCCATTCGCAGATCAGATTCACATGTATGTATGCAAAACAAAGTGATTGATTTATTGGCCATATATATGTATATTATCTGTACCGTTTTATTTAAAGCAGGCTTACCTCTTCAGTTTACAAACTGCTATCCCTGAGCGCCCTGCACAATAAAAACAACGTATATACAATATATATGGACTTGATAAGTACATATTGAACTCATAATTGCATTACAAACAAAGATAAGGAAAACAAAGGTTAATAACATAAGAAAGACATCAAATAAATATAAAATTGTAAAGTGTTACTAATTTTCAGCATAGTATGATCAAAACATACAGTTGATAAATTATCTAATACTGTCCAAATACTAATTACAGCCGTTGAAAGCCAAATGAGGTTATAAACTGGAGAATGTTAAATTGAGATATATTGAGTGAGAGCAAATAAAGCTGGTAAAGATAGAGCGAGAGGGGAGGAGAGAGAAAGAGGGGGAGGGAGAACAATGGAGTACCAGGGTATTACAGGAAACATGAGTCAGCAAACATTGTTCCCCCTAGAAAAGTGTACATGTACGCTACAGAATACACGGGGGAAATGGGAGAGAGGTAGAAAAGAGAGGTTGAAAAGGGAGAGGAGGAGAAGGATGATGGAAGTGAGAAGGAGAGAGAGAGACCGACAGAGGCGGAGACAGACAGACAGAGAAAGAAAGAGAAAGACAGAGAGAGAGAGAGAGAAAGAAAGTGAGAGAGAGAGAGAGAGAGAGAGATCATATATTCCTGGACATGTATTGATATAGTAATCATTTACTTTGCAATGTCTCCAGGTAAGTATGCGGGAGTCGCCACTTAATTCCTCTTAAATTTTAATTCACATGGTGGTACTAATGGATATCCGTACGTAACAAGGGAATCACTTAAATGCCGAGCACATATTTCTCCCATCACTCAAATGTTTTAAAGCAACTGTTGTATGGGTGTAGGACAAAGTACGCCCGAGAACAACCACTCTCCTGAAAATTACCCCCTGTGTTTAGTATGTATGTAATGATCGAGATCTAAACACAAGGATTCAAAGGGGTGAATGGATTAGGAAAACATTGGAGAAATTATAAAAAGACGACCCGTTTCTTGAAGAGAGAGAGAAAGAGAGAGAGGGGGGGGGGCAGTGACATTTTTCTTGACAGGTACAGCAATATTTCAAGAGAATATAAATAATAAAAATGTTTCTGTTTTTGCTTCTGAATTATAATGTCAACTTCATAAAGCACGGTGCCTTCCCTTAAATTCTACCCATTTCCAACATTTGTTGTTTATTATATGGCTAACATATCAAATTACTTTCTAATTCCAGAATAATGGTCAACTCCTCGTAGAGAAATGCCAGCTATCTACCGAGATGACTGCCAGATTATGGTCCTGTCTCAGATCCTTCACCTCACTGAACAATCTCAGCATCTCAGACTCCTCTCTCAGTTTCCCTTCATCTCCTCATGAGCTTCCATCCGTCACAGAGCTATCAGATATGAGAGTGACGTCACAAAGCTATGAAGGTCTGCTCTCATCGCTTCCTGGCTTGAAAGAGATCGATATCACTATCGATGATGTAGAGAGAGACATATCTCAGATCACGGCTGGTCTTCGTCGGACCGGAAGACAGCAGCTCACACACATCAAGCTTACAGCACCGTCATCACTCCCATCAGAGAAGAAGAGTGTATCGAGAGAGACGAAGAGAGGACTTGGTCTTCTGATCAGAGAACAAACAAAGAACCTACAGTGGCTATATCTGTATGGAGTGAAGTGCACAGACGAGGAAGACTTGGTTTACCTCATCGAGTGCTGCAGACATGTGAAGACGATGTCAGAGCTGTGGTAGGTTCTTGTTCAAATCTTGTATAAAATAGATTAAATTCCTACTAGACGATCCTGTTTAGTTAGCTTGCAGTAAGAAAGCATAATGATACGAATCCGTGAAGGGAAGCAAAGGTCAAAACGTGGGTGTAACCTCCAAGTTAGGATGGGTTTTGTTTTACTATTGCTCTCAGTTGTTATTTTAGAATTGTCATTGTACAGTCGCAATGAATAGATTGAATTTGAATACCTGTATTGAAAATCCAAAATTTTGATATACAGTTGCATGTATTAAAACACGTACTTAATTGCAACCCAAAATATTAATACTGATGATAATTAATAAGACAGTGACAATAATAACCTGATGATGATATTAACAGTGGTAAACGCAATAATAATAAATGATGATAATGATGATGATAGTGGCAAAATAACAATAATAGTAGACCTAATAATAATAATAATAATAATAATAATGACAATTTATGATAATGATAATTTTTTTTATCAGGATATGATTTTTTTTAAAGTCAAAATGGACTTACATAAGTTTACCTTCCGACGGTTTATATTAATACAAATCTCTGTACAGTAGGGTTTGGTGCAATATCAGATTATTCAAGATTGGGATTACTGCTGTAGAGTCAAATTACAAATGAAAGCTAAAGTTTAAGATCTACACATTTGAGATCAATATTTTAAAGAAGTGTTTGGGATCAAAATCAAAATCAAGATGAGTCCAACATGTGTATTGTAAAAAAGAGGTTCCCCGTTCCATAGTCCAATTGATACGATTATCACATTTTCTAAAACTTTCAATGTGGTTAGTGACATAGTGGTTTGACCCAAATACATTTAAATTACAATTAGAATCACTGATGAAAATGTTTCTTTTTCTTCAGTTGAACACATTAGTTTAGGTTAAGTGACAACTATTTTTCTGAGAAATATATTTGCTCTTTCTATGGTATATGTACAGGTGTATATGTCTGTTTGATTCTTACCAAATGGTTATGAAAAGATTAAAAAAAACTCCAAAGCCTAAAAATCAACTATGTATTATTTTTTCTAACAAAACTGCTTTCGTATCAGTATTTTTAAAGAATATTTGTTATCCTTCTACTTTATTTATTTTCCAATCAAATGAATTGACATGACCAAATACAAAAATTGAAAAATTACACTAGTATTAATTAGTTTTTTTTATTACATAACTTTAAATTCCAAATTCTAGACTGCAGAGCCTGAATCCCCTGCACCATTATGCTTCATATGGAACATCAGCCAGCCTACAGATACAGCTCACTTTTCCAACTCTAAGCAAGAGGGACCACAATGCTAAAACAGATCGTGGACTGGTCGCTTTCTCATTTAACTACGACTTCCGGTGAAACAGATTTTCAAATGAATTCATCTGAAGATATTAAAAGTGCTCCAGTCTGTTTACTAAAATTTGCCATCGAGTATGAAATTGTTGGTTTGATAAGATTTCATCAAGTAATGTTTAAAGGAAGTAAACAAATTAATGATATTTCCAAGAATTCTATTCTTTTAAATAGAATTGTAGCATCTTGGAGAAGAAAAAAGAAAAAAAATTATAACAGTTGAAAGATAAAACTAAAGTAATAATCCTTATTCAGTTTAATAGCTCTGCAACTTAAGCATGCATTTTCGAGAAATATCTTGCTAAGTGTTGTTGCTGATCTAAAAAGCTATGATTCTGTCATGGAGGCTGTTGTTTCTAAACTTACATTACTGATAAATCTTAAAATATCAAATTGGAAATTTTAAAGTAGCAATTCATCTGAGCAACGGTGGACCAATTTGAGGGCCTTTTTGGAACTCTTAGTAGAGTTTCTGTTGGCATAAATATGTGTCGATAATTACCTGTTGATACCTAAATTGGATATTTTTAGCAATTACACAAGAACAAATACAAAAGAAATAACCAAACATTGTAATTGCAGTAAAAACAGATTTGTCCGGCAGAAAATAATATATCAACTCGGATTTATGTTGTCCTTAAAAAATTCTCAAAGCTGATAAACAAGAAAAGATTTTTAACTTCGTATAGACAAACTGTTGTATCAAGAAAAATATATTTTCATCAACTGCATGACCTTACATGACAAAGTGTATTACTCTTAGATTAACAACCATATTTACAGCAATCCTTACCACGAATGTTACTCTTTTAATCTCCACCAATTTAACTCGACTACACAGTGGCAGATATTAGCTGCAATAGTTTTAACAACCGGTTGTCACTTAAAAAGCAGTTCTTTCATATGTGTCATTGAAAATGTTCTTATTGTATCCCTTTAAATAAATTGCTATTGCTCATGATTTATTACAATGTAGATTTGCATGCATTAAAGCATAAGAATAGCTATACAACTTTCAAGCTTGAACAATTTGTGTAAATGTTATTTTGTATTTGAGCAGTGTATTGTTTGTCATTTAATAAGAAAAAATGTATTATGCAAAAATTGAAAGGATGAGATTGTGCGCTAAGGCATAATTAGTATTTGTTATGAAATGATGATAAAGGGCAATGATATGTGATTCAATGATGGTGTGTTTGTTTGAGTGATCAGATAAACTAGCAATGCTTTTGTTACAAGCCAGTGGTTATTATTTGTATATTTTTACTTTATATATATATATTATTATTATTATTATTATTATAACTGTTTTGTTGTTGTTGGGAAGGGGGGGGGGGTGAAAGAACAAAACAATCACTTTGAAAGGGACAGAAAGCAAAGAGTTGTGATAGCAGTGTGGTTGTGTGTTAATGAGAGAGAGAGTATGTGAATGGAATAAGGGCACAAATTTATAAACAAATCGATAATTAATGGCCCAAAATTTGCCTTTAATTATCTACAAAATTTTCGATTCCCCGATACATAATAAAATTGTTAGCCTTCATTTACGACTTTCAAGCACATCAATGCTTGAACATCGGATTAATAATGGGATGATTTTTGTTTTAATTCGTTTAATTTAAAGAGGGTTACTTTCTCAGTATTACAACTGTTTCCTGGGAAACTCTGTAACAAATACACTGAGAGGAAATTGAACAAAGTTTTAAAAAAAAAGAGAAAACTGATCTTAAAATGTATATGGATCACTTCATAAATTGAAATGATTAATACTTTGTTTCTGCCCCCCCCCCCAGAAACAAAGATGAAACGGTCTAAAATTGAAATCAATTTTAGGCCCTTAAGGCCATGTAAAATTGATTACATGTTGATCGTCCGGATTTTTTGAAAAAGAGGAGGAGGGTGTACCATGTTATTTGATATTTGATATTTCAAAATGGCCGCTCAAAATGGCCGCTCGGTACATTTTCCCTGACAGTCGAGGCTATTTTTTTCAAGATGGCCGCCGACAATTTTTTTTTTTTAAATCAGAAATAGAGCCATTTTAGCAGTGTTTTTCATGTTTTTTTTCTTTCAAAAAAAAAAAAAAAAAAAAAAAAAAATCAAAAAAAAAAAAAACAAAAAACAAAAAAAAAAAAATAGGAGGCGGCCCCCAAAAAGGAAGCGGGCGGGGACGATCAACATGAAATCAATTTTACATGGCCTAAAATTTATCTCATCACTTTTAATATCAATTGTAAGGCTTGATGAAACAGCCCTATTATCATCCCCCTTCCCGGAATTTTTAACTTTTGTCGCTAAGCAAATTAAATGAGGCCTATAAAATCAAATCATTCATGGGAAAAAAATCTGATATATAAATCCCAACATGAAAATACTAAGAGTGTCATGGAATGACTCCTTTCTTGTTCTGAAAGTTATGTTTAAGACTTGTGACGAGACTAGAAGAAATACTTCGGAGAAGAAGGGGAAGACGAGAGTTGTTATCTACGTAATGGCAGTTCGCCAACAGCGACGACAGTCGCTAACAGTTTAGCAGTTTGCTTGCAGTTCCAGCATTTCTATGTTGAGATGGGAACTCTTTAGATAATCCTTAAGGTATGTTTATTCATTGAGTTATATATTTTATAATAGAGTGCTGTAAAATGCCACTGAAAGTAGTTGCAAGTTGTAGAGATTACAGTCGCACTATGGAAGCGATAGCCTATATGAATGTGTGTAGTGACGTAGAATCTCGAACATGGATTCGTTGAGAGTTTGATTGATAGTTTAGACGGTCTTTTGAAGACCTTTTCCTTTGTGAAAAGATAAAGTAGTTTAAAATTGATGGTTGTCAGGAAGATGATATGTGAATTTAACTTAGTTATGAGCATGGGTAGACTTCGAATAAGTTAAGACCAAACTTTGTTTACTTGCGTATGTACGTGTGAAGGTATCTTAGTTACGAGAACCTCTTCACGCACGATTTAATGTGCGGATGAATATCATTTTAGAGATAATGTGATAAGTTCATGATAGTTAGTCTCGTTTTAGGGCTTGAGAAAGTTTCTTGTTTATGTTATTGATTATTCTGTTGTCTATGGTTATGCATTTATGCTTCTTTAAAGTTTTGTGGTTTATCGAAAAATGACATATTATTATAACTATAAAATTTAGATTTACTGACACAAGAATAAAACTTGAGCATATGTGGAAATTGGATTCCTAAGTGTAAAACGTATTGCAAGAACATGTATTTAGTGTTTTCATTTGTTGTATTTTGCAGGAATTATCCCACACAGTTGTTGAATTTTTCTCTTCACTTCCAATGATGATCCACGACAGCGTCACAATAAAGGAACCAACATGAGTTAAACGGATGTCTCCTTTGATTCATCATTGAATTGCAACAACGTGTTTAAAGCTAGAACTCAAATAAATCCTTTGAGTCCGTATTCCATCACAAAGAGTATCATATTTTACGCATTCTCTGTCTGTTTCTCTTTCTTGATTTCTCTGTTCTTTGTATGTCATTATACTATATATATTCCTCATTCTTCTATATATATATGCCCCCCCCCCCCTTTATCGCTCTCTCTCACTCTCTGCTTCTTTTTCGTTAGTCTAAAACCCAACGCACCATTACCTCCATCACTCTGTTTTCTGAACATAGGTTTTGGCGCTGTGGATCTAAAGAGGGCGGTAGACTGGAATCTCATCTCGCAGGTCTTGATCAAGAACCATCTAGTGGCAACCTCGTTGTGATACTTGTTCATGTAAGTATCGCTCCACGTTGTGTGCACTGTACACTTTCACTATTTCTTATTTTCATCTGTATAATGACCGCTATGATGCAAGTATTGTTCTGTATTGTCGTTTTTAATATTCAATTTCTAAATTGTCCTTCCATTTTTGGCCCATTTTCTTTGTTAACGTTTCCTTAGTGTTATTTTTTGTGTGTAAAATCATCCCCTTCTGCTTCGTAAGTTTTTCAAACTGTTTTATATTTTGAGTTTTTGTATTATACTCTTTAATTTGTCTCTGTCCCGGGTCTCTGTCTTTATCGTTGTTGATGATTGTTATCCCATTTCCTAGACAACAAATGTTCAACAGAATATCGAAACGTTGCTAAATGACGTAATTTATATTTCTTCTCTCCCATGTGTTCCTATTACGTTTTTACACGTACTTCACTTTGTTTCCTCTGTCTGGATTTGCACTTCAACATTCAATCAAATATTTCATCAAATATTATCCTTGTTTTCGGTGTTGTTTCGATGGTACGATTTTTAGTACGATTTATTATTTTTGTTCCTTGCATGAAATTAAGAAGTTTCTTTCTTTAATCACTTCATTGCTGTCTCTTTTTTTTTTTGGGGGGGGGGGGGTTGCTACTATCGTTATAACATGAGGTCATTCACGTGATCCTTATTTTGCTGTGTTTTTGGTTCATTTTACTTTTTATGTTTTTTCCATAAAATTGTTATATTCAGTTGTGCTACCACCCTTAAACCATTTCTTAATTGTACCAGTGATTATTTCTGTGTTTAATGCTGTATGGTTTTTAATACTGCCCCCCCCCCCCCCCACATGTTGCTCCCCGGTTGTCTCTTTCTCTGTATTTGGGGCGTTCTTTATCTGCATCAGAGTCGGCGCTCACGGGGAGGGGGGCACAATGCCCCCTCTTTTTTCTTCAAGTACACACGAAGCGCTTCCTTTTACGGAAGAAAAGTGTTCATTTTTGTTGTGCCGTTGTTCTTTTTCAATAAGTTTCCCTTCCTTTTTTATATCTCCCCCTCATCAAATTTGCAAGGTGCCTTTTACTTTAACAAATTAACCTTTTCCTTTCTTATGAATTCCCTCTTCCCCGTTTTTTATAACTGCCCATTTTCATTTCTGGTGAATGACTTGTTTTACAACTGAAGGATTGACTGATAGGTTTATTGAGAACATTCCATGATCTTAATCATACAACTAAATTGACATGAATAACAATAACAATCATGCACTTGTTTAAAACAAAATATATGCAAATTGTCAAAAAGATATATATATAGACCATGTGAATTTTTCAATATTAATGAGAAAGAGAAGAAGCGAAAGTCAGAGGAGAGAAGAGATTAATAGAAGAGTAGAGAACAAAGTTAAACAGACCGACCGAGGAAGAAAAAAGTTTGGAGAGCCAGAGAGGTAGAAGAGGGTGAATAGGAGAGGGTAGGTACACCATAGGTTAATACATTGACCATAGCTCTTATAAATCACATATCTGAATTTATTTTAATACACGGAATATATATACATATATATTACTGGTGAAACACTTCTTGAATACTAAATATGAATGAAATTAACATTATAGGGTGAAGGAAGAACAGGAATGATAGAAGCGGAAAGAAGGAAACTGGCAAAGGAATAGAATGAGATCAAGAAGAAAGCGACGAGGGAGATAAATCTAGAGCGAGAGAGAGAAAGAGAAAAAAAAAATATAGGTAACAAGTATTGGTATATCATAGGAATAAATAGTTCGCTATGTTATTAATATTATTCATTCATAATTGTGTTTCATACAAAGAACATGTTAAGAAGATATATCGATGTAAAATAATTTGTTTACGTACTGTTACATTGAATTATTTAATAAATAGATGGGTAGAAGGAGAGGAGGAGGAGAACAAAAATAAGAAAGGGGATAGAGGGAGGAGAAAAGTAGCAGAGGAATATGATGAGATTTAGAAGGATACAGAGTGAGAGTTGAAGGTATAGGAAGAAGAAGGAAAGAGGGGGGGGGGGGGAGAGAAAAGGAAGGGGGTTGAGGAAAGTTCGAAGTAAACAAAATCGGGGACATGGTGGATTTCTATGAATAATGATACGATTCGACTGCAACTCATATAACTAATTCTTTACTTTTACAGACAATATTGAGCAACTGTTACAAAATACATTTCATAATCCTCTGCAACAATTCCGCGACCGTCTGAAAATCACTCAAAACCCGTTAACGAATACAAATCGGATGAGTATTTGTTTACATTATCTTCACTCTTCAGGTATTTTCCCCTCGCCGACGTTCTTCCGTAACAAATCTGGTTTCTGATCGATAACTTTAGTAATGTTTGACGGATTTTAATGAAATTTGATATGAAGGTACATGGTATAAAATACAGCCTAAGTTCTATTTCGGAGTATGTAGGTCAAAGGTGAACGGTCTTAGCTCATTTAATATGCAAAAATACGTAATAATATATGTGAAAATGTGGTTAAAGGGGAAGTCCACCCTGAACTTAAGTTGTTTTTAATAAAAGCAGAACAGTGAGAGAAACATATCAGTGAAGGTTTGACGAAAATCCGACAAAGGATACAAAAGTTATGAATTTTTAAAGTTTTAATTTTGTGACGTCACATGCGAGCTGCTCTCCTATACGTTGTGTACTGTAAATTCCATAAATTGCCATTTTCTCAGAAAAATAATTATTATTTTACCTGTGCATTCGATATATTATCAGACACATGCTTTTATACACGCCTCTATGAAATAGATCCATTCCTTCATCAAGAACCATGAAAAGGGGGCAATTTATGGAAATTACAGTACACAACATAATGGAAGAGCAGCTCGCAAGTGACGTCACAAAATTAAAAATTTAAAAATTCATAACTTCGTTATCCTTTGATGGATTTTCGTCAAACCTTCACTGATATTTTTCTTTCATTCTTCTGCTTTTATTAAACCCAACTTAATTTCAGGGTGGACTTGCCTAGTAATAAAATATAGGATTTCCCGACCAAATTCGCGTGTTTGTCATTCGAATTCATTTACTTTGCATTTAAGTTAGCGCAGATCGGCTTTGCCATGATAATTATCATTCAATTTTCCAGTGTTTGTATTTAATTTAGGATTTTGGTCGAAGGGTTTCATGGATCTGTCATTTAATTTAGAAACTGCTCAACTAGCATTCAAATTAATCGTCACTTGTTGAAGCGTAATTTTTATCATTCAAATTAACACCTGTCATTCGTATTCGAATTATATTTATTCAAGTTAGGAATGTTAGGGGGAAGAATTGCAGCAAACGTTTACAGTTTTTAAATAATGCAGTTAAAATGCATTTGCCATTGGGGTCTAAGCTGTTATTCCATTTATTCATTTTCAGGACAATGCAGATGGGTGTAGTCAGACATTAAGTAAAGAAGGGGCAAAATTAAGGGATATAGCATTTCTGTACGGACATGTTCATATACCCGGGAAAGATAGGGGTACCCTCAATCGTCCCTTTTTACTATAGACTCGAAATTTTACAAAAGTAATTCACATCGTCTCTTACACCCAGCACACCCCTCTGTTTTTCTAAAAGAGTTTCATAGTTTACTTCCCCGTCAGCAGATCGATGGCTAAAGACTTGGCTAAATAACGAATCACGTTCAAATTGTTGACTCTACTAGTCCCTACCCCAGTCAAAATAGTTTACCCTTCTTCCATCATGAAATTATGATGAAATTATGATAAATTTATGATGAAACACAAGACAAACAACTTCCTCACATGAACATTTACAAATAAATTGAGACTATCAGGTCCGTAGATGCAAGTCGTTTTTTTTCTTCTTAACAATCAAACTTAGATGCTGATGAATATCAGATAAATCTAATAAGTATAAGTGTATAAATGCAAGAAAATGAAATATGATGAAATACACATGAAAAAACAATCTTGAAAGAAAAAGAATGAGCTATAAAAAGTGTGTAATAAACGAGAAATGTATATTGACCATCAATTTAAGTGCACAAAGTGCTATAAATTTGAATGCTACAAATAAATTAGAATGCTAGAAGTACACCGTCGCGTTGTCAGAAAATCGTATTGCGCCAAATCGAATGACCGAATAGTGAAAGAAGCACATTGTTCATTAATTGGAATGAAACATACGTAGATTCTAACGAAAATTCCATATATTTAAAAACTAGAAAAGGGAATATAAACCCGAGATATAACTGACTGCACTAAAACCGTCGAATTTGAACGCAAGACAAATTAATTTGAATGACAATCTCGCGAATTTGGCCGGGAAATCCTACAGTATAGTCTAATGAAGGTAACTTGTTCTGAGGTATATAAGCCATTTGTCCCCTGCGAGGGGATGCTACGCTTTGCGTTGATTTGTTTATTTTGCGACCATGACGGTACTTATAGGATTCATCGAGGCTAACGAATCGTCAATGAAGAGAATAGAGAGAGAGGGGGGGGGGGGGGAGATGAAGAGAGAGGAGAGGTGTAGCGGTCTAGTGTATACGCCAACGGACTTTGGATCACATGGTTCGCGGTTCGAGTCCCGCAGTAATCTACATTTGTCACTCTCCACCTAGGCTAGGTGTTAAATGGGTACCCGGTCATGCCTGTATAAAGCGAATGTGAATGTGGTTGGAGCTTGTAAAATGGCGCCTGAGCCAGAATTCTCCCCATGGAGCGGAGCGTGTGCACTTTCATTTGCGGATTAGCAATACGATCATATCAATTTCTATCGAAATTAAATGAGATTTGTTTCGCAGGGTATATGTAAATGCTGCTAACAGTAATTGTTACATCAATTAGCCCCCCCCCCCCCCCCCCATAAAGCCACTTTCAGTGCCTAGACCCATGCTACGTCATTGGAGTGAGGCCCTATGTTTTTATATAATACTAACTAATACTAAACATATAGATCTGTATTTTTTAACAATTGTCATTATTAAATAAGGGACTTGAAATAGTAAATTTGCCATTTTGCTGATGTAATGATGTCTGGGAATTGATTTCTTTCTTTTCAGAATGATGTAACTAAGGTTTATTAGTTAAGCTTCATGTTGTATGCTGATAAGAAAATTAGGGTTCCACATAGCTAATAAGTAATTTTCTGCTTTCTGTTACAGGACTCCTACTATCGGCCCATTATGACTCAGGTCCAGCAAATGAAAACAAATCATGATAACCTGGAAAGGGGGTTACCCATTACACTCTTTTCATCTTTTTCAACAGTCCCCAGCTAGAGGAAAATTGAATTCGATGAAGCATTTGGGAAATAATTTACAATAATATACATCTTTACCTAGACACAAAAAGGAAACAGAATCAGGAATTCTTTAATAAAACTGACATTTATCAAGGTGGTCAGTGGAACAACCACCGGTATAAAAGCACTTAAACCTTTGGTCTTATCATTACCCTGAGGTAAAAAAAAAAAAATCATCATTTATATGTAAAATTCAATGAATATGTAAACATTGCACTTCTATGTCGTTGAATATTATTCTTCATATCGTAATTCCATTATGTTTTCTCGTTCAGGATGATTCCTCTAAGTATCAGAGGTACTACATTACCCACACTGATTGAGCCACAGTGCAGCTGCAGCTGACATAGTGCATTGCCTTGTACCTGACATCATTATTTTTCTCACATCGGATGAGTTCCAGTGATGACTACACACTACCCGGTCAAGTTGACATGCTGCATTGTCTCATACCTGATATATACCTGATCTACTGCCTGGTATTCGTTAACCCATTTCACACTGCAACCGGGCTAGTTTTGTATTCAAGTTATGGGAAATATGTTAAATCAGTAGTCAACACGTTAACTTCCAGGAGAAATGAAATTCAATTTATTTCATTTTCATGTTTAGATAATGTAGGCCCCTGCTAAACAGCTGTATGCATTGTCATTGGTAATTCTGTTATTGAATGTAACTCTTGCCTCATTACCATCATCGTATGTAAAAATATGTGTTGTTTATAATTTTAATAAATCAAGTGTAATGATGATAGACGATGTAGATTCATAAAAACCCAGCTGTTTTGGAAATGTTTGGAAACATACGAATTTGGGTTTTAGGTATACGTTTTATTAATCAATTTAAAAAAAAATAGTTTTGCCTATTCCAAATCTGCAATGGGACTATTTCCATAATCTTTGTAGAAACATAATACTTGTATATGGGATGATTTTGATGGCGAAATACTGCAGAAATGCATGCTTACAGCTATCGTGGATCTTTAAAACATGTGTTATTTTACACGCCATCAACGCTGAGTACCCCCCCCCCCCCCACCCCCTTTCGATTGGGGGAGAGATGAAGGAAAAGGAAAGAGAACGTGAAATAATACATGTAGTATATTTTCGGGCAACAGGCCTTCCAGGTTTTGTCTCATTTTGCTCGGTTTTGTTCGATTAGGATAATATCATAATACAACGATCTATTAGTTAATGGACTTGTATTACGTTTGGTATTATTCATTATATTTTCGGAGCATTTATATCAAAATAATGCAATTCATGGCAGTACTTCACATCACCATTAAAATGTGAGACATTATACCCAATGAGTCCCATGGAATGCATGAAGCTAATTAATGTACTTGTTGTAAAAATGTACATATCTTTATGATGAACCAATTTTTGTATTATATGTACTTTATATGTATACATGTATATACGTACACATATTATATCATTCATTATTTCGACAAGTACACCTTGGATTGCTACTAGAATAGCACTATTTATTGTAAATCGGTTTGTGTGACGAAAGAATTCACGAAGTTCATACAAAAGATGCATATATGTGATGGAAGATTAAGTAATTTTGTATAATAGTAATTGCTTTTGTAAGTGATAATTCCATCGTGTGAATCTTTACAGCTGCATACGAAACTCGAGTACCTTTATTACTTTTCATTATTTCATTCTGTATTGATATGTATTTGACACAACATATGTGGTTGATAATTTTAGGAGTGTATACGAGTTGTTTCTATCATAATATATTCATATATGCAAGGCTTTACATAGGACTATATATACATTTATATGGAATTCTAAACGTGAACAAGTAAAACGGGATGTTTGTATCAAGTCAGAAAGAGAAGGGTGGGGGGGGGGGCTTGGTATGGCTGATTTGATTTTGAAAGCTAATTCACTTATGCTACGTTTACACTATGTTCCCGGCGGCCACGGCAGCCCCGTTTGCCCGAAACGTAGTGCGCCGTGGGATTAAGACCAATTTTATCTCTGGATTCAAGTTTTGTTACGTCTTGCCAAGTTTTCTCACGGTCTAGCACGGTATCCGTGACGGGCCGTGGGGGTAAGGGGATGCTGAGTCCCGGAGGCTCCAAGGCGCACTACGGTTCGGCCCGCGTTCTACCACGGATGCCAGAACGTTCCCTCCCGGTCCGTCACGTTCTGATGGGGTCCCTCACGTTTCTCACGTTCTGATCAAGGTCTGACACGTTTTTCACGTTTTGTCAAGGCTTTGTACGGATGAAACGTGGACGCAGGGCAGCTTTGGAGCACGTTTGTGCCGGCGGTATAAAAGAAGGTCTCCCAAGCAATAGCAATCATGGTATCCTGAGACCTCGCGTTGTGTCAGACCGTAGTAGAACGCAACGCGCCGTAGCGTGCCGGGCGCTTAAACCGTCCCACTACGGACCACCCCCAAGTTTTGTTACGGCCTATTACGGACTGTCACGTTTTGTTACGTTCACCCCGGTTTATTACGGCCTACTAGGTTTCTCATCCGCACCGTGACTGCCGTGGCAATTTTTTTGACAGTTTAAAAATCTGACACGGTATCCACGGCAATCACGGCCTGTCACGTTTGCCCATACGGTCCCCCGCGTTGTGTCACGTCAACCCCGTTTCGTCCACGGTGGCCTGAAACGTGGTTGCCGTGGCCGCCGGGAACATAGTGTAAACGTAGCATTAGATTATCATGGATATATAAGTTTTTTAATGCAGATGATGCAATGTGGGAGACATTATTTTCATTTTTCACTGAAAGTGTTGGCGGGATGCCGTTATGTTTACAGTATAATTGTCATATTAAACACATGAAAATGATATGTAAAAAAAGAAATTTACCAATGTTTTATATGGATTTGCTTTGCACATGGTCAGAAATTCGATATGTAAATAAATTTGAAGTAAAAAATATTCCCAATGAAATACTTTGAAATAATAGTAATATTGTAATTGATAATAAATCTCTGTATTTCCCGTCGTGAATAAAAAAAAAGAATTTGTCAAATCAAACATGTTATAAATCAAGGTACAAGGATAGATAAATCTCTATTCAATAACCATTTCCATGAAAAAAATATGTTGTTTTTATTCAAAATGTCAAAATTAAAAAAAATATTGGTCACAAAATTTACGTTTAAACAAAGCTTTAAGTCTCAATGAAACAATGTACATTGAGACAAATTTAGATGTTATAAACATTGAATTTACTACAGCGAAAAGTTACTATAATTTAATGCTAGAAAGGAAAAAAGAGAAAATTGTTTTCCATTTCCGGCAAAATATTTTAGGCCTACCAGAAACATTTGTTTGGAAAGATGTATTTCAGTTCAAATTAAAGATAAGAGACAATTATATCAAACAATATAATTTTAAATTAATTCATAGAATATTGCCATCTAAAGACAATTTCTTTATATGGAATATCGCACAATCTAACGAATGTGAAAATTTGTCGTGAAAGAGAAACTATTGAACATTTTATATTTAGTTGCAAGAAATTAAGAGTTTTCTGGAAAATTATCTCAAGAATTATATATTTCATTTTTAAAATAGAAATAGAAATTGATATGAAAATGTTATTGATTGGATATAAAATAGAAAATTTAGTTTACTTAATTTTTGATAAATGATGCTCAACTGGTTATATACAAAGACAACGTAAAGCGGAACTTTGAGGAAGTACCAACCAATCCAAAGAGGTTAATAAATAATGTTATTTCAGCATTAAAATGTTATTTGAAATACAAAGAAAATATAAGATACTTCGATAATGAAGAAGTTAAGAAAGTATTAGAAATGTTAAAATGATCATTTTAAGAAATTATGTTGATCTTCTATATAATTCATATGTTTCATTTTACTTGTGTTGTAAATATATATATGTATTTTGAAATGGAACAATAAAGTTCATATACAAAAAAAATCATATATTTATGATGGCACTTATCATGTATGGGGATTGCCCTATAGATGAAGTAGAATGCTTCATTTGTTATTCACACGAATACAGTACACATTTTTATCATTTAATGATTTAAATATGGCGTAACAACGATACAAAAAAGGAAGAAAAAAAGGTGAGGCTGGAAACAAATGATTCTTTAAGGAAAAATTGTTATAAATACAAATGTGTATGTATTCTATAAAAGGAAAATATTTAAAAAAATGCAAAGACATAAAGATACAAGGCAAATAATAAACGTTGGTTTTATTACAACAGTTAAAACTTGTATGATATCTGTACAAGAAGATATTTAAACATTAAGTTATCAGGTTATGGCAAGTGATCCATCTTGATAATGATTCCCGAAATTGTGGTAAAAGCAAACATGAATGTTACCACAGATGTCCGAACAATAATATTGATGGCTCTTTCATTATGAAGGGATGTGTTGTTCTAGCGACACCTTGTGACTGCTTTAGTAATAAACCACATGAAAACTGTGCAATCGATAACCAGGAGACAACGTGTAACTGGTGCATTTCTTATCGTCCCTAACGTATCACATCTATACAATTTTGAGAGTTGTAATCACTACACTTAAGGGAAAAATCAAATTGGCCACATCGGTAATGTCACTGTGATGTAGTGGTGAAAAACTTTCCCATTTGTTCTAACACTAACAAAATACGAACATTTCATTTATTTAAACAAATGGATTACTCAGAGAAATATTTTATTTTCAGAGGACATGTATTGTATTGTATCTATCAAACTTCATTGATGTACATCAGTAATCTGTTTACAGACATATAAATCCTATGAATTAATTTACAATGCAGTGTAGCAAAACAAAATACAAATTATATATAACAGAAAAACTTGTTTTTTCTTGTAATAACATGACACAAATGCATTATAAATATAATGTATCATTATACATCCGGAGATTTTAATGTATAACACCTGTTGGTAATATAGCAGTTTTCTTAATAACTTATAACTCATGCTATACAAAATAGGTAAATGAGGTACATGAAATGCAAAAGATTATCGTTTCGTCTAAAATAATGACGTAATAGTACCTATACATAATGTATGCGCCTTACTGTAAAATCAAACCAAAAACATGAGATACTTTTTTGTTTACTTTGTTGTTACATAGTATCTAAAGGTTATCCCTGACTGCAATCATGTTTTTGGTGAACGAAGAGACAATATCTATTACATCTTTATTGTCTAATCTCATTATATATATATGTATTTTTCCTGACATTCCAAGTATCTAAATAATAGGCCCTCTACGATGCATTTTTAGTAGTACCCCAAGGGAGAGGACATGATGGGATACAAACAAAATGAAGAAGTTATATTTTGTACACGACAAACGGGACAGTTGTCCTTAACTACGTCACAATCCACTGACAAAAGTGCCGACTTGAGAAACGCATAATATATCATATTTCAAACTTGCATAACTCTTCCATTATGGGTTAGATTTATTTCAAACTTTCGCCATTCATATTGGTTTATATTTCTACTGTCATACAAATGAGGATTGGAGTGCCCCCCTCCCCTTGGCCATATTGGAAGGATGACGTAATACATACAGTTTATCCAGAGTATGATGGGGGGGGGGGGCATTTCAAGTCCGTAGATATTATCTGCGCATGGATAGAAAAATGTTATTAATACCAAACGCGTATAGAGATGACAACTGTTATGTGGTCATGAAAGTTATGTAATCATTATTCATAGAGGTCGAGTGGATCTAGAAGAATACATATATTGGGATGGGGCGGGGGGGGGGGGGGGTTGAAGAAACTGATTATTCGGAAGTGCACAAAGGGGGACTTCTCAACGTTTAAAAGATATTTTGAAAGGATGAAAACCATCTATACACAGAGTTTGGCGAACTTGGTTTTACCAGGTCACGACATGGCGTATATTCATTTGTTGGTGCTAGCCTAACAAAACAATATTCGTCATATTCGGCCCAACTCAATCCGGGTCGGCTAAACTGCCCTACAGTCAAGGGCACTAACAAGGGATCGTTGTCGAGCGCCTTATTACTATGTTCCTCGCTATAGAAAGATAAGGTTACGATTAGGTTTTCGAAAAGAAAAGACATGTGACCAGGCACCACATAACCCTTAAAATAACACATGGTAAGATGTTAAGCTAGAGCTCATTAAAGATATTTGTTGTTAGCATGTAATGCTCAAGTTTCAGTTTTGGGCTCTTCCTGAAACGGTATACTTTAAATCTGACAGCTAAGAAAGCATGTGTGTTCTTGCACGTACACAACCAGGGGATTGACAGGGGATCTCAGAGGGACTTTGCCAATTAAAGAAGATTAATGCTTACCGTTGGGGACTAGCGCGTGGACTTGGATTTGAACCCTAGACCTCCTGGTTACTAGACCACTGCTTTACTATAGCATTGTTATTACCGGCTTTTACTGAACAGTCGGAAGAACAAGAACTCGGAAAGGAACATTGTATGTGAGATGTAAAATTGACATCTTTCCAATTCGCCGCAACTTTAAGACTTCATACCTTAATTTTCTTGATTTAAATCTATATTTGAGGAACTTCAAAAGGGAAAATTTATCCTGATATGATTTTTCTCAAGCGTTCCCGTGATGGAATAACATATTTGAAGACACCATACAAAAACACGCGCATATTTGGGTCAATGAACTCTACACTACGCAGTGCGTTAAGTTCAGTGATTTCGGCTCACGAGATGCGAACTTAAAGGAGACCTCACCCCAAGAAATATTCAGAGAGATTCATTGCATTCTTACCCTTTAATCTACAAGTTCCCCCACCAAAGTGTATGAGAGAGATATAAAGCAAGGTATTCTTAGCATAATGAACAGTTAACCAACACGACATGGGCATCGCCATTTTCATGATTACGTGACGTACTAATACGAACTCGTTTAATCAGTAAATGTATTGACATTTATGGACGTTTCTTTCCTGTGTGTGTGTGGCGATGGAGCATTTCATTAACCTGTTATTATCTTTTGAACTAAAATTGTCAAAATTGCATGAATAAATTGATGCTCTTCTTCTTTGAAAATTTCGCTTAAATAAAATAGATTTGTCAAGTGCTATAATTTAGTATTTTAAATTCATTATTTCCCTGTTATCTAAGCTTTTAGTTCTCCTCATTGAAAAGTAAATCTTTTATAATTGAATTGAAAAAGTCTTTCACATTAGAGCTTGGTATAAGTTCGCCTGTTATGTTACATTATCAAGAATATGGCTGCGCCCAAGTTTATGCTATTTTGTTTGGGGTGCTATTTTAAACCCCGGTAAGTGATGTGTTGCTGGCATCTATTTATTAACACATTGGAGACCATAACAAGCAGTGCATGATAACGTCTTTTTAAACCAAGTAACAGTTTAACCCTAAAAAGGCCGGGCTATTTGAGGTCTTAGGATGGCCGGGGGGGGGGCGATTATGGCCCTCCCCCCCCCCCCCCCCCTAAGATCTCGGCCGCGAAGCGGCCGATCGCCGCGAAAATTTGCACGCATGTCAAGTGAAGTGTATAGAAAAATATGATAATTTCAATTTTTGGAAAAATTCACTCATTTGCATATTTATGGTAATTTATGCAAATAAAGTCATAAAAATCAAATTTTTACCCATCAATCATATATTATTCATATTTAAGCATTCTTTTTCACAACATATATTCATTAGACCATTCTGAATAATAATACAACAAGAAAATTTGGAAGAGCCATCTTATTCCTTATGTTATCCCTTGTTTTGATTATTTCTTTATGTATTTCTTTGTTTTTTTAACTTATGTATTTCATTGTTTTGGTTGTTTTATTTCATTTATTACTACAATTCAACTATTATGACTCCCAAAACAACCACCTAAACTTTAAACGAGACCCAATAACTAATGTTTGATCTGTTTTTAGGAAAAATGACTTTTCCATATGTTTTGTACACAAATCACGAAAATGAGCGATTTTCGGGCTGACATGCAAAGACAAAAGGTCACGTGACCGTGTATTTTAAAAGTTGCGCAAGACTCGAAAGAAAACAGTCAGCGAGCGGTGGGGCGCCATCCATATGCGTTACCGAGCAATCAGAAAAATAGTGGAGGGGGGGGGGGCCATAATGCCCCCCCCCCGGCCTTATTAGGGTTAATACACAGTTATCATTGTGTTTGGTTAAGTTAAGGGGGGGGGGGGTTCAACCCACTGCGAGACGAATACTATTTAGTTCTGGACACATGATGGCGTTTTTCTATGCACATCACATTTTCACTTGGCCTAACCACCCCCCCCCCCCCCTCCTGTAGATCCGCCATTGCAATGTTTCTTGATATACATCATCGTATTGTCAAAGTGTCGGGTGCAAGTTACCACTAATTTATAAAAAAAAGCTACAGCAAATCTACAAAAACTCGCGTCTTGACACGACAATTCCTAATACGGGATACATATCACAAGAGTTCGTAAAGAGGCCAGCGATCGACACTTCCTTATTGTCTGATTGTGTGGATGGGCATGTTTTCACAAATGTACGTGCAACCTTTGAGAGAGAGAGAGAGTGCGTGTGAATATGAGGCATGTTTTCACTCAACATCGTGTAACCTTTGAGAGAGAGAGAGAGAGAGAGAGAGAAAGAGTGCGTGTGAGAGACAGGTTTGATTTCCAATGAAATAAAGTCATAGGGGTAGTGCACAATTTAAGGGATGAATTCGAGTTTCTATCGCTCAAGACAGCTATCTTGACGATTATGAATTGCTAAAATGCGGGTGTTCCGACCCTGGACCTTTACAGTGTAACATTGAAACCAGTCCGGAATACATATCTATTTTATGTTAATCCATACGAGCGAGGCATTGTTAAGTTATTTTAATATTTTGTCCTCAATTTGATCGCATTCAAATATACTTGTCGACGCTGTAGGTTATTACTTCTTCGTAGGATGCTGGCTGTCGGTCTCTTCGGAATAAGAAATCGAATTTTGAGAACTTTTAATCTTTCTTAACTCAGCGAGTTACATTGCATTTAGCGAATGAGGTTATTTAAATGCAAGCGAAATCCGGACACACCAGAATGAGGCTGGAATTGTGTTTCGAAAGACTCTTGTTTCAGTTTTTTTTATTCTCACAGTTTACACAAGCGGGAATTTAGTACACGAAATATTATCGAAAATAATATCGCTAGTGATATTCGTTTGTCTCGCAATGTGGTCAATAAGGAATCTAAAAGTTCACGACGTTTCGTACGCAACTGCAATACTTCGTCTGGTGATAATAACTACTGTAAGCAAGGGTCTTTTTATTATCACCAGACGAAGTATTGCAGTTGCGTACGAAACGTCGTGAACTTTTAGATTCCTTATTGATCACATTGCGAGACAAACGAATATCACTAGCGATATTATTTTCGATACTATATCCGCAATGAGTAATATATTTAGCATTACGAAATATTATTATGGACAACATCCTTAGAAGTCCTAACAAGTTTTTCATTTGTTACTCAAGTATCTTGACATCGAACAAGTCATCGTGCACCTAAATTAAAGGCGGTGAATGACGTCATTGACCTACACTTAAAGGCCTACTGATTGATTACTCAAGTAATATGAGTAGTTCATACTGTTTTATATTATATTGTTTTAGGTATGAGAAGTGCCGTTTTTCACCTCTGATATAACTGCCCCTTTTATTTTGACAATCAAAATTGCCCCGTTTCCTTTGTAATAAATGCCCGTTTCCCCTTCTTATTACATTATGAAGTGTGCCTTATTTCGCACTAAACGTTTGCCTCTTTAAACTACAATCACAGCCACCTGCTAAAGTAAGCATCTTGCAACCTCTCATCGTTTTAACTCCATGTCCTTTTTACTTTCATAAAGTACCAAGGTAACCAATTGCCCTTCGTTCATGAATATATAGATTAAACCAATATGAAGGGGTTTTTAAACTCAAGGCATCTGCATTAACATTACCAATGTCATTCATGTTAAAAAAGACACAATTGTATCGAAAGGTTTTCTGCATGGTTTTTAATCGTCAGACAATCCCAAACATCTGTATGTATCAAGTATGGTGCTCAAACAGAAAAGAAAAAATGTTGAAGGTCATCCCTGATACAAGGCAGGGGTGTACACAAATGTCTAACACTTGTTTTCGTTCCGCTTCGCGGTAACCTTTTGTAGGTGCTCCCTTCTCTTTGCACTCGGTGCCTTTTCTCTTTTAAAGGTTCCGCCGCCCTTGCCGTGCAACATTGCGGTGGCGGATCCAGGGGGGGGGGGCGAGGGGCCGGGCCCCCTCTTGAGAAACAAAATCATGTAAAATCACGTGATTTTTACCTTTTTGGGGGGTTGCCCCCCCCCCCCCCCCCTTCCTTGGCGCTGAAGGGGGGGGGGGTGCAAATTTAACAATGTTCGAGGACCAAAAAAAAAAATATGTGCTCACTACCCCCCCCCCCCCCTCCCCCCTCAAATTTTCGGGAGCAAACAAAAAAGTAGCTTATGAGAAAACTATGCGCAGCGCGTTCGGCGTGTTGCCGAAGATCACGTGACGTTACTTCTAAATAACTTCAATATTACTTTACATGCTTACAATTTGAAGAAAAAAAACGCCTATCCTACGCCAGTTGTACGGTAGAAACACGTTCGATAAGTTACTCCGTCGTCAGACATACTTTGAATACGTCTGATTATGTCAAGATGCGTTGCAGATGCGTAAGATATAGGTTATATATAGGCTAGAAATAAGTTACTCAAAGGTTATCAATAAGTTAGCTGTACGGTATACCTTCACGCCAACGTATTTTGACGTATGAGTTACCTACCTCTAACGTATTTAACGTATGCCTAACGTATGCCTAACCTATGAAAAGGACGTCGGCATACGCCCAACATTTTTGAGCCTGCACACAAATTGATTTCGGCCTCTGCGTACAACAATGTATGCCAGCTTATACCAGCGTGCATTTAACGTATACAACTTATACCAGACCTACCCTCACTTATGTCAACGTGCACTAGCGTGTTGGTGAAAATTCACATACGTCGGCATACGTTACTGCTCTACGTCCCCTTCTTAATAATAGCTCCATCCCTTTCACTTTAATATCCCTTTACACCTCAAATAAGAGTCCCTTTCATTTTGACACATGCCCCATTTATATTTCTAATATAATTATACCCTTTTGCCTTCTGACAAGTGCCATTTCCATATGCCTCCTTTCAGCCCTGATAAATGCCCCTATCACAATCTGATAAGTGCTCCTTTTTTCGACAAATGCCCCCTTTTATTATCATAAATTCCCTTTTTGCATCGTTGTTGTTCTCTGGAATCAAAGAATAATAATTATTGACGTGTAATAGCACAATTAGTAATACTAGCGACAATTACAACTACGACTCCGTAGAATCGCCTTTTTTCTGGTAGTTGAATTCTTGTGGTATGCACATCAAAGGAAAGCAAATCACAACAACCAGAATCTGGTCTATTTGTTATAGGCCATGTAAAATCGAATACTTGTTTCTCGTCCGTTTTTTGGTCGAGAATGAGGCGTGGGTGTTTGCATATTTTGTTCATACTTGATATTTTGATAAGGTGGTCGCACATACAAATGCTATTAGGCTTGGCTCCATATTAACTTGTGCTTATAGTCGTTTACGGCAAAATATTTGGCGTAAAAACATTAAATAAGAAAACCGAAGTTTATTAAATATTTGTTTAATTAAGTAGATCTATATAGCACAAACAAATAATTGATTTTGTAAACAATATATCTAGTCGAGTAGTTCATAGATAGTCTTCAAAAAGTAAGCAAATCATAATAACAACACTACAATAGAGTACTTTTTATAAATGAGTAGCTACGATAGCTATTATAAATCAATCTCATCAGTACTATACATGTTTATTTTAAATAATCTAGAATAATTTGTTATTTTGAGTTATATTGAGTGTCTGTTTGTACATGTGGTTTTGGAGGCAGTTACGTTTTAATGAATGTGAACAAATCAAGGCCTCCCTGAAGTTCAGTCTGTAATGCCCTCTTGCACACACCCTACAACTAAAGCAGCTGGCGATGTGTGATATTCTATATACCACTTGTTAAGACTAATTATGGAGGAAATTCAGGCTAATTAAGTTCACATACCTAGTTTGTATGTTTGTTGGTTATATAACGACACTCTAGACAAAATTGCCCACCCCCCAGGCCAAATAATAATAAATATATAATAATAATTATGGACATGGTTCAGTATGGAGATCTAAGAGATCTACTTGACACTATACCATTTGACACAGATGGGACTGATCTACTTGACTCTACACCACTTGACACAGATGGGACTGATCTACTTGACTCTACACCACTTGACACAGATGGGAATGATCTATCTGACACTAAACCGTTTGACACGGACAGGATTGATCTGCCTGACACTACACCATATGACACAGAGGGGACTGATCTACCTTACACTACTCCATATGACACAGATGGGACTGATCTACTTGACACTACAACATTTGACACAGATGGAACTGATCTACTTGACACTACACCATTTGACACAGAGGGGACTGGTCTACATTACACTACACCATATGACACAGAGGTGACTGATCTACCTTACACTGCACCATATGACACAGATGGGACTGATCTATTTGACACTACACATTTGACACAGATGGACTGATCTACTTGACACTACACCATTTGACACAGATGGGACTGATCTACTTGACACTACACCATTTGACACAGATGGGACTGATCTACTTGACACTACACCATATGACACAGATGGGACTGATCTACTTGACACTACACCATTTGACACAGATGGGACTGATCTACTTGACACTACACCATATGACACAGATGGGACTGATCTACTTTACACTACACCATTTGACCCAGATGGGACTGATCTACTTGACACTACACCATTTGACACAGATGGGACTGATCTACTTGACACTACACCATTTGACACAGATGGACTGATCTACTTGACACTACACCATATGTCACAGATGGGACTGATCACTCATGATACCGTGATAAACTTTCATGCATGTTTGAGACTTACTGGAGTTTCCCGTTAACTACAAATTTATTTAATTGAATTTATCTACATCTCAGGTATCACCGAATTAAATTTGTTTCTGAAGCTAAAGATATCAAATAACCAAAGAAAAGACCAAAAAAGGGGCGGGCGCCGAAAGAATGCTTGCGGGAAGAGAAACTAGGAATATTTTTTACTTGGCCTTAGTGTGGAAGAATACAAAAGCATCAATGCATGTACCCTGAAAAGAATATCTCTTTAAATCGTTCACGCATAATTGATTTCCTTTTGCAGTGTAGTGAGGTAGTGATAATATCTTTTTATTGACACTCGCTTTTATAACGATTTGAGATATGGCATGTTTCAATTTCTTTCGCTTTTGGCATACAGAATACAGTTCACAATGACAATCTATCTCTCTCTCTTTCCTTCAGCATCCATTCAAACATTCGCTTACTCTTTCTCTCTCTCTCTCTCTCTTTCCTTCAGCCATCTATCCAAACATTCTCTTACTCTTTCTCTCTCTCTCTCTCTCTTTCCTTCTGCCATCCATCAAACATTCTCTTTCTCTCTCTCTCTCTCTCTCTTTCCTTCAGCCATCCATCCAAACATTCTCTTACTCTCTCTCTCTCTTTCTCTCTCTCTCTCTCTCTCTTTCCTTCAGCCATCCATCCAAACATTCTCTTACTCTTTCTCTCTCTCTCTCTCTCTCTCTTTCCTTCAGCCATCCATCCAAACATTCTCTTACTCTTTCTCTCTCTCTCTCTTTCCTTCAACCATCCATCCAAACATTCTCTTACTCTCTCTCTCTCTCTCTTTCCTTCAGCCATCCATCCAAACATTCTCTTACTCTTTCTCTCTATCTCTCACTCTCTCTCTCTCTTTCCTTCAGCCATCCATTCAAACATTCTCTTACTCTCTCTGTCTCTATCTCTCTCTCTCTCTCTCTCTCTTTCCTTCAGCCATCCATTCAAACATTCTCTTTCTCTCTCTCTCTCTCTATCTCTCTCTTTCCTTCATCCATCCATCCAAACATTCTCTTACTCTTTCTCTCTCTCTCTCTCTCTCTTTCCTTCAGCCATCCATCCAACATTATCTTACTCTTTCTCTCTCTCTCTCTCTCTCTTTCCTTCAGCCATCCATCCAAACATTCTCTTACTCTTTCTCTCTCTCTCTCTCTCTCTCTTTCCTTCAGCCATCCATTCAAACATTCTCTTACTCTCTCTGTCTCTATCTCGCTCTCTCTCTCTCTCTTTCCTTCAGCCATCCATCCAAACATTCTCTTTCTCTCTCTTTCTCCTCTCTCTCTTTCCTTCAGCCATCCATCCAAACATTCTCTTACTCTTTCTCTCTCTCTCTCTCTCTCTTTCCTTCAGCCATCCATCCAAACATTCTCTTACTCTCTCTGTCTCTATCTCTCTCTCTCTCTCTCCTTTCCTTCAGCCATCCATCCAAACATTCTCTTTCTCTCTCTCTCTCTCTTTCCTTCAGCCATCCATCCAAACATTCTCTTACTCTCTCTCTCTCTCTCTCTCTCTCTTTCCTTCAGCCATCCATCCAAACATTCTCTTACCCTTTCTCTCTCTTCTCTCTATGAACATATAGCATACATTTTGATGCAGAATATACAGCAGTCTCTATTTTTGAAACCAATAACTGCAGTCCAAGTTGGAAGTCAAGTTTTGCTAATCGCTACCGTAAAGGATTGATGTCATGATGATATTCCAGTGAAATTAATTAAATTATCCCCCTATATCACATCCACTGACAAATATATACTTGACACTACACCATTTGACCCAAATGGGACTGATCTACTTGACACTACACCACTTGACACGGATAGGACTGATCTACTTGACACTACACCATTTGACACAGATGGGACTAATCTACTGACACTACACCATATGACACAGATGGGACTGATCACTCATGATACCGTGATAAACTTTCATGCATGTTTTAGACCTTAATGAAGTTTCCCGTTAACTACAAATTCATTTAAATTTAATTTATCTACATCTCAGATATCACCGAATTAAATTTGTATCTGAAGCTAAACATATCAAATAACCAAAGACAAGACCAAAAAGAACGCGGGCGCCGAAAGAATGCTTGCGGGAAAGAGAAACTAGAATATTTTTTACTTGCCTTAGTGTGGAAGAATACAAAAGCATCAATGCATGTACCCTGAAATAATATCTCTTTAAATCGTTCACGCATAATTGATTTCCTTTGTGCAGTGTAGTGAGGTAGTGATAATATCTTGTTATTGACACTCGTTTTTATAACTATTTGAGATATGACATGTTTCAATTTCTTTCGCTTTTGGCATACAGAATACAGTTAACAATGAAAATCTCTCTCTCTCTATCTTTCCTTCAGCCATCCATCCAAACATTCTCTTACTCTTTCTCTCTCTCTCTCTCTCTCTCTCTCTGAACAAATAGCATACATTTTGATGCAGAATATACAGCAGTCTCTATTTTTGAAACCAATAACTGCAGTCAAAGTTAGAAGTCAAGATTTGCTAATCGCTACCGAAAAGGTTTGATGTCATGATGTTTTCCAGTTAAATTCATTAAATTCATTAAATTATCCCCCTATATCACATCCACTTACAAATATATTTAACCTGTCATTATAACTGGCTAAGAACCAGCTGAATGTAAACAACAATCGTTGGCCATTGCTGCTCTTTAATACAACCATGACGAGGCAATTCACTCTTTCAGCTTGAACCCATAATAATTCGTGTCACGGTAGATTCCGCTCTGTTGATTCCATTGTTCGGGGGATTTAGCAGAGAGCAGAAAACTGTAAATTCTCACGATACCGATGAAGTATTATGATTATTCGTATTTCTTCATCGTCTCATCAATACTTTGGAATATTTGTAGGACAATAACGAGATTGTGGTACCTGTTTGTATCGCCACGTGGCAGATATTTTTACCAGTACCAGGTTCAATAATTTGAAAGGAAACTGAATTTGAACCCCAGACCATCCTCCTACTCCCTCCCCGTCTCTCTATCTCTCTCAATATAATCGGAGAAATGCACACGTCCTTTTTTTGTTTGGTAGTTGAGTCCTCCCCCTAGCTACCCCACCACATTGGGGGCTACGCCACTTATTTACATGATTTTCTACCTTATCCCATATAGTAAGTTTACAGATTCCAGATCTTACAACAACAACAAAAAATGAAAACAAGGATAATGAAGTTAACTTAGTTAAGGCCTCATGTTTTCAACGTTTCCCAGGTTTGTAATTAACTGATCTTTTAAAGTGTATGATTTACCATATTGAGTATTAAAACGTGGTATTTACAAGACAGAATGTTTGTATCAATCGTGTACATAATGATGATGAAATAGTTTACACTATCAGGGTCAATAGTGTTAATATCCTTCTCCATTTTATAAAGGCGTTTCAGATAATTATTACTATCCCTTGGGTTAATTGTCTTGATTTGTTGTAATTAAATGTCTTGATAATAGGCAAAATGCCATTAATTATTGTTTTCAAATTTATCTTTTTGCACCTTTCCCAAGTGTAATGGATCAGTTGGTGCTGGAGGAATACCATGCATGATCACATTTATGGCTTACACGTTCTTTTTTCAATGTTTTCATTATGACTTTGAGTAGTGCCCCTTTCCCTTCTCATAGGTGCCCATTTTCACCTCTGGAAAGGGCCCTATCCAAATATGTTAGGTGCCCTTTTTAATTTGACAAGTGCCGCTTTCTTTTGCAATCAATTCCCCTATTTCAATATGATAGATGCCATATTTACTTTGACAAGTACCTCTTTCCTTTGCAATAAATGCCCCTTTCCTTTTTGTTATTAGTGCATCTTTCCCCGCTTAATAAGGTTTCTTTACATGTTCTAATGAGTGCGCATTTTATATATGACAAGTTCCCCCTTTTATTTGTAATAAATGCCCCTTACCCCTATTTACTTTGACACGTGTCCCTTTCCTTTCTGAGTGGACTTTTCCCTTCTGATAAGTTCCCCATTTCCTTTTCTATCAAGTGTTTCTTTTACCAATGTGAAAAGTTCTCTTGATAAGTTACCCTTTCCCTTTCTATATAACTCCGTTTAATAAGTGTATTTTTCTCTATACAAAACGTGTACTTTAGAGCTCATATGTAAAGAGAGCTATATCTAGTTTCAAAGAATTGGAGTAACTTTGTGTAGTAAAATGTACCTTTTTTCTACCACCACGAAGATAGCCGAGGAGGCAGAAGGCACGACGCCCTAAAGTACGAACTGAGCCCCTTTTTACAGAATATAATCGTGCTCGTTTTCAACACTATCAAATTTCGTTTCTCTATTTAAGTCGTTTTCTAAGAAGTGTGTCTTTTTTAGATTAAATATTTACTCTTTAAACTTCGTTGAGTGTATCCGAGCACCTACACACGACAACTGCCCCCAGACATATACCCCCTAGGACAGGTGTCGTAGGGGGTAGATGCCTGGGGTAGTTGCCCGGGGGTAGTTGTTCAGGGGTAGTTGTCCCATAGGGGGGTTGTCTTAGGTGGTAGTTAGCTGGGGGGGGGGTAATCATCCTATAGGGTAATTGTCCCGTGGGTAGGTCGTCCTCGAGGGTGGTTGCCCTAGGAGTGGTTGTCCTAGGGGGTAGACGTCCTAAAACTACGTTGAGATATGTTGAGGTTACCATTTGTATATAGGTTCCCTCTTCTTCTTCTTTTTTTTTGTTCGGGGGGGGGGGGGGTTGGTGCACCCCGATTGTGAAAGACTCTCCGCCACCCCTGCAGTGCAACGTCGAAACCCGACACGAATAATTATCTTCATAATGTTTATTCATTCGAGCGCGGTATTGTTAAGATTTCTATTAATTTTCCTCAACCTGATCGCGTTCGACTAGACTTGTTGACGCTGTATGTGAGTACTTCCTCGTATATAGGCTGGCTTCATGTCGGTCTCTTCGAAACAGGGAGTCGACTTTTGATACTTTACATACTTTCTCAACTAAAGCAAGTTACATCACATTTGGCGAATGAGGAGATTTCAATGCAAGCAAAACCGGACACTTCAACATTTGGCTGGAATTGTGATTCGGAAGACTCTTGTTTAAGTTTTCTTCGTTCTCACACGTTACACCTATTTAAGCCGTTAAAAGAACGTCGTACGCGTTAGCCGGGGCCTTAGTACACGGATGTTTATCACGGACACCATCCTTCGAAGTCGTAACCAAATGTGTATAGTTCATTTATTACTCAAGTATCTGTACATCGAAAACAACTCATCTTGTACCTCGACTAAAGGCAGTGAATGGACGTCATTGACCTGCTCTTAAAGGCCTACTGATTGATCATACAAATAGAGTGAGTATTTCATACTGTTTTTAATATGATATATTTTTAGGTATAAGAGTGCCCTTTTCACCTCAATATTATTTAGAGGGCTTTGTTATTGCTATTTAATGTGTGTGTGTTAATGTGAGAGTGGGTTTGTACATGTAGTTTTGGGAGGCGGTTGTGTTTAAATGAATGTGAGGAAATCAAAACATTGCAATTTAGAACCAAACATGCTCGTAATGTCCATATCATGTCAAGCTCTCAAATGTGTCTGTTTGGTGGTGTTATTGTTACAATACAGGTTGTTCGAAAGTATGTATTATCGAAAAAGTAACGCATTATCTTGAATAAAATCTGCTCTTCTAACCATTCAACAACCAAACGGTAGGCCTACATATACAGTTCTCTCTAAGTGCCATATCGTTTGACTTTGGCGATCATGCTGTTCCACAACCCTCGGCTCCTAGCCTTCTGTATTAGTACCACTCCCAGTTCTTTCACTCCTCTCTCTTCCAACAATTTCTGCAGACTGTCCATCCAAAGTATCCTCCTTCTTCCCCTACTCCTTCTTCCCACAATTTTCCCTGTCAAAGCAAGGTTCTCTAGGCCTTCTTTACGTGTAATGTGACCCATGAACTTCAACTGCCTAATCAACATCTCACGTATCATTTTCCCTTTGCACTCCAGCTCGTGTAAGAACTTCCTCATTACTAACTTTGTCAGTCCAGGGGATTTTCATCATTCTTCTTAGAAACCACATTTCGCAACTTTCAAACGCTTTTTAGTATCAGAGGCTAAAGTCCATGTTTCACTACCATACATAAGTACTGGGTAGATGTAACAATTCAATATCCTTATTCTGGTCCTCATACTCATTGTTCGATTTGTCAGAATTTTGCCTAACTTTGAAAATGCAGATTTAGCGAGAGCTATCCTTCTCTTGATCTCTGTCTCGCATCTGGCATCCTCGGTAATCATGCTTGCCGAGGTAGTTAATGAGGAGACTTGTTTAATAGTCTGTTCTTTCAGTTTCAAGTTACATTTTGGACTGCTCTTCTTGGATACCACCAGGCACTTTGTCTTGGTATAGTTGATCCCTAGTCCCATTCTCTCACTTTCTTTTACAACTAAATTCAGGAGTCTTTGGAGATCTTTCTCTGATTCAGAAAATAAAACAGCGTCATCAGCATATCTAATATTTGTGATTGAATGACCACCCACTTGTATCCCATTTTCATCTTCCAATTCTCTAGAATGATTTCACTATACATATTGAACAGGTCTGGCGACATAACACAACCCTGTCTGACTCCCCGTCTGA
>JAVYIG010013511.1:0-46889 GCA_035222895.1 Strongylocentrotus droebachiensis
GTTTGCTTTCTTTCTCTCTCTTTTTCTCTCTCTCTCTCTCTCTCTCTCTTACTCTCTGTCTGTCTGTCTCTCTGTCTCTTTCTCCCTCTGCATGATCTATATTTCTTAACGCCCTGGTATTATTTCTGCTTCATCTGGTACTTTGTCCAAGCTTTATTACACTTCATTTGCAATCTGTGTCTTACGACACCCAATGGGCTGGTTCATTCCTCCTGACCAATCAAAGATCCATAAATCAATAGGTCAAGGGTCATCAGGGTATATGGGACCAATCAAGCAATCAGGTGAGTGAACTATAATGACCATTGGCGTGAACTTCGCTCTACCAGTGACCTGGTTAAGTCCATTGAGAGCCATAAGGGCGTTAACTCATGTGCTTAGAAACAGTTAACGCCCTTCTGGGACATAATAGACGATTTGGATGGTGCTTATAATGTAGTGTCTGCAATATGAGACTACATTAGGCTCTATGTTTTAGACACTCCTGGCACAGCTAGAAACTGCCAGATCTAGGCTCTGTTCAAGGCTTAATAAATTGTGATAAACTGTCACATTTAGAGACTGTGCTCAGAGACTAGGATCCATGATGGTATTGGTATCAGTTTTAAATAAATCAATGAGAGAAGGACAAAACGATTAAGGAAGGGGTGAGGTGACAAGTAAATTAATTGATTATTAAGTGAAGTGTGAATGACTTTTATTTTGGGTTTCACTGCTTTGATGATTAGTATGTTAATCAATGTATAGATAAACTTTCAAGGCCTGTGTAATTATAAATGTTAAGTTTTGTGTTTGCAGTTACGAATAGAAAATAATGCTCAGAAAATAAGACAGACTGTTCAGAAAAAGGAAAGGAAATAAGCAACAAATCATTAAAATTGAGGATTAAGATGACAATAATTATTGTGTTTGTGATGTATTTCCAGCTTTAAATGGTTTGTTTGTTGCTGTATGTGTGTAAAGCCCTTTAAGTTATATTACTGTCAGTCTGTAATGATGCCTACTGAAGGACTGGAGGAGGGTGTGGGGTGAAGAAACAAGGCCAGGGACAGGTGGTAGTGGTGGTAATGATGGTAGTGATGGTGGTTAGTGGTGGTGGTGGTAGTTGTGGTGGTGGTAGTGGTGGTGGTGATAGTGGTGGTGGTGGTAGTAGTGTTGCAGGTGGAGAAGAAGATGGTGAAAGAGGTACATGTACAATGTAGGTGAGGGGAAAGAAATCCTTCACCTGAATTCCTTCTGTCAAATCAAAATAGCTCAATCAACAAAGAAACAAAAAAAAAACACAGAAGATCTTACAAAACACTTTCTTTTAAGCCAACCAAGTCAGGTGGGTTTAACCCAATCTCCTTGAACTCTAAGATACCCAGGAGCATGTCTTACCCATGACACTGATTTAGGAGTGATTTAAAGGTTACTTTCTAAGACCTCCCAACGCACTTTATTGGCCAAAGCCAACTACCAAGTTCATATCTCTCAGATGGGAGGTTGTCTGGTCTATGACGTCGAAAGATGGCCTTTGTTACACCTTGGGGTATCAAGTATAATTTCTTGTTTTGCTTTGTTCTAAAAGGTTTTGTAACCTTTGCAGGGGTTCAAAGTAGCTGCTTGGAACCCTAAAAATATGTAATCTCCTTTCATAAAACCTACGACAATCCAACAAACATTTTTTTTATTTTATTATTACACAAAGTTCAAGAAATGTAGTCATTTGTTAACTCCTGTTGCTGTTTTTTTAGTTTAGATATTTTTGTAAAATGAAAACATGTGCTGTGGAATGGGGGTCAACTTAGCTTTTGGTATCATCTGTTCAGAGTCAGAAAGGCATTACCTTAATTACTGTAACACATAATCAACGCCCATCTGGCTCTTAACATACAATACACCGGTTTGCAGTGCCTAACATGTATGAAAATCAGTAATTAGTTTCTATTACCGGTATGCATTTATTCATTCCCAGATATTCTCAAGGCACCTCTTTGTATAAAGTAGGCATGTCACAATCAAACTTATTTTTGACTGGTGCTGGGAAGCATGATTTTCAAACAATTTAGACATTTTATTTGGGATTTTAATCCATTTTTTTTCTTCAATTGTTTTATGTTGGGGGGCGGTAATGTCACTTAGGCCTATAGTCAAATTAAAAAGAAATACTGGAATCTGTTCTTTGACCACTGAGTTAACCATTGATTAGTCAAGAATGAGTGGGATGGTCATGTAGGAAATGATTACTCCTGGATTAAAAACAAGAAAGACCATTTGCAATAAAAAAAAAAAATTAAAAAAAATTATCCTTCAATGAGTTCATCAAACAGGACAGAAAAGTTGTATCCGAAACCATGAGGGAAAAAAATCTATTACATCAAATAAATTTTAAAAAATCAGAACAAAATGAAAGAGGACAGAGCAAACACTTAAGTTAGAACCTTTGTTTTTACTGTTAACTTTGGCTTTGAGTATATTGAATAGAAACAACCTTCATGGTGAACATTCTGTATCTGGGTTATGTTGCATATTAAAGACTTATCATTGATGGTAACTTTGCTATCAATGGCAACTTCCATGGAATATTTGACTTTGATTGGCTGTTGAGCAATTCTACCATGATGGAGTAACCATTGATGGTAGGTTTTATGCAACAGGTCCCAGGTTTGTTCCAGGAAGAGAAGATAACCCTTTCTCCAAAAACTTACAGGTGAACATTGCCAAATTCTGGATGTACCACCCAGTACATACATACAAGGAAAGGGATATTATTCTGAAGTCTTCCATATTCAAATTTATCATCCTTCTGTATCCTTCTCCTTGGAATGTTTACAACACAGAAATCTAAACACAGCCCATCCTTGTCCATCACAATATTTACAAACACAGCCGAGCTTCAAGAAGGTCCTCCAGAAGGTCTTTGAAGTTGAAAACAAACAAACTTTTCCTTCCCAATAGGATACTTTCGAGAGAACCTGTTGGTGGTTGCATCATCATCTTGATATATGTGTTAAAGAGAAGACTCCTATAATTGAAAGGGGTTTTGTTTTGTTTGTTTGTTTTAAACATTATACTGTAGGCCCCAGTACACCTGGCACTTTCTGTCAAATTTCTGCAGATATCATATTTTGAAAACCACCTGTGATCAAGGATCTATCAAGAGGATATGAACAGTAGGCAACAAAAATTATCAAAATCATTATTTATTTTTTAAATGCCCATAACATAATATGCATGTATCATGTACTCTGTCAACATAAAAATGTTTTAGCAGAATGAATAAAACGTTTCCTCATCCCCCCCCCCCAATTTTTTCTTTTTTTAAACCATATTTTTTAATTATTAAGTGTTGTGCCCTTTCATGCTTTTGTCCTAGATTGCATTAAAAAAAATAATGACTGTAGGCCAATATATGGCCTACACCATAGCTAAACTGTCATCACTTAAAGGTAAAGACCAGTATTGGCAACGCCCAAATTTCAAAAAATGAAATGGAAGCTCTCATTACCAATCATGTGAAAGAATATGTTTTGACTAATACATGATGATAAAAAATTTGCCGGGAAACCGCCTACTAATTCATATATTTGGTAATTTTTTTTTCTCTCATGGTCTGGTGAGAGAGATAGGGTAGTCCCATATACATCTTTCTGTGTATAGTGCTTGTAACTTTACGAAGAATGGGCCAAATTTCTTATCATTTTGATGATTCCAGAACCTTGCAGATGCTAGATGCTAGATGATCAACCTTTTCTGATCGATTCCACAACGTTTCTTTCACAATGCAATCGCATGACCATTACTGGTCTTTACCTTTAAGCCAATGTTTCTTCATTTACGTTTCTTTAATACAATTTTCCTTGTCATGTAAACAGACCCTCTTTTCCAACCCCTTGCCTGGAAGAAGGTTGTGCACTTGGTTTCTGGGAAATCATCCTTTGAAAGACTTCTCCAGGGATGCAAGGATCCTTGGTATAACTACAGGACCATATCAGGGTGTCTGGCGATAACCATGCCATGATTTAAAACCCAACAAGTGGTTCACTGGCACGTCTGGTGATGTGCACAAGGTACCAGAACTGCAGAGATGGAATCAAATAATTGATTATGACCTTATACCATGGAGCCTGGGATTTCAGATTTTGACTGCCTTATATATTCCCACATGAGCAAAATTCAATGTTCCGTTCAGAAAGTCCAAGTACAATGTACATTGTAGGCCTTCTAAACTTTCATAAACTCTGTGTATATTCATGAACTGCCTGTTCAACCAATTTGGGTGGTATGGAATTACTTAACGTAAGTTAAATGGTGTCTTTAGTAAAACTCATGCAGCTAAGCAGTTGAAAAGTTCATATCTATTGGAAAACTCTGAAGATACTTAGTTTTATAAATAGGTGGATTGCTGAGAAACAGACATTGTGTCCCAAAAGGTCATTTGTATCACAAGCATCTGAAAAGGCGAGACTGTTACAAACTTGAATACCGGTAGGTAAACCATTAGGGGTGCTATTCAATGAAAGTCCACAATGGAGGTAATTCTATTTCTATGCTGAGTGAGCAAAACTCAATGGTCCTAGGTCTAAGTCCCATCTTGGATCTTTCCCACATGGACCAGCATGTGACAAGAGTACAGGAGACAGATAGTTTACAGGTCTTTAGAAAAAGATAGAAATGGGTGCTTAAACTCTCACTTTCTTCAGCTTTTACAAGCAAAAACATCCATATCATCAATCATACATGTACAATTTTTCAAGTTGGGATCAGCTTTCAGTTGTACTGCAGCATTAGCATGTGTTCTTTGGACGATGACAAAGCCAAGAATATCTTGTATAGAAGAAGAGTGCAGAGTGTCTCCAATAGAAGCCCCATCCCATGGTGAGGGCATCCGTGATAGTCTGAGTAAACGTCTGAAGTGGTTTGATGATATCTGACAGAAAATCATTAATCGAAGGGTATTTACAGTACCTACAAATTAGTGTACATGCAGTCATGCACATGGATAAGGAACAGTTAAGACACCAAATTGGACAAATGATCTGTTCAGAGCCACGCAGAAGGGCATTAAACTCTGTGTTAATGTACAAGGGTTAATGCCCTTCTGGTTCCAAACAGATCAAATACATGTGAAACACGTTATAAACCAGGCCCAAACATCTTGGAGCGTGTGTGCAACGCTTTGTAACTGCAAGGAAAAGGCGCTACCGGTATATCAAATATCTTTTGGATTGGATTGGATTGGATTGGATACTGGAGGTCTACTCCTGAAACACATGAATGTTTCAACCTCTGTTTTAGCAATAAATTCCATTGAATCAGAAAATGATTTGCTTGGTTGACAAGATAAAAGATACTCTACATGTTGTCTGCTAGTAATTTAAGACCATGCAATCGAGCACCATTTAGGGAACTTAAAAGATGGAGGTTACAGTAGATTAAGAAAGCTGACAACAATACAAAGGATCACACACATTCGGGTCACGACTTTCAAGTATTTGCACTTTTTCATTGATTTTCACTTAAGCCTAAACACCCATTTCATTATCATTGCAAGATAAAAGAAGCCTCTGGTAATTTGTATTTTGAGATACAAGCAGATATCGATCACCTTGCATCAAAACGTGACCCCTTTCTGTAATTAGGTAAGATGTGTCCACTATCAACACTCAAAAATGACGTGAAATCAATAGGATGGGACCAAGAGGTGGGCTTTACCTTTTATCATTAGTGACAAAGGAGATGGCAATGATATTCAGCAAGCGATCAGGTCTTAAGTACCAGTATTGGGGCTTTAAATACCAGGATTAAGATTATTGTGAGCAGAGGGAAGTATGCCAGTAATGCTGGATTCAAAAGCTAGAGTATTTCTGAATACTAAGAATCAATTGGCAAGAGTTCAACAAATCTCAACTAATTGGCTCTTCTCAGATGCACTTCCTCGTTTGGACAAAGAGGAGGAAAGCGGGAATAGATAATGCCTCCCATCTCGTTTCTTTGATCTTATGTCACTTCTTCATTTGAAAATCCTTTAGAAAATGCTTTAATACTTGGCCACTTTTCAACAGAATTTTCCAGGAGCTAGTTTCATCAATTACAACATTGACGGTAATACACGGTTTTGGTCACTGAAATGGATTTGAAAAAATCTGTACATTTCTTGGTGCATCTGATTAGTCCCAGATCAAATCAATAATCTTTGTATTTGTTCATTATTAAAGGTCATACGTCAGTCACAGTTATTTGTACACCTGGACAAGTCTGTTTTTCCTTTTGACATAGGCCCTACTGTTTCCTTTAAATGAATCAACATGGATTTAACCATATCAGTTATGCTGTACACATCACAACAATTTTATAATCTCGAAGATATTCATTCATGTGAAATCAAACAATGATAATTTCAAGACAATACTTGTATTCATCAAGAGTAAACAATTGAGAGGTTAAAGTTTTACTGTTCATGTACAGTAATCTGACCCCACATCTTGAAAAAGTATATAGATAACTTAAATTTCATTTAATCAATACTGTGGAGGTATAGAAACTCTCATCACACTCCTATAATAGTGTCACGTTCATCACCAACAGGTGCATGGTATTCTACATGATAACCCCCATACCTTCTTTTTCTTAGCCAGTTTGGAGTGTGTGCGCACTGTGGCCATTCACACTGCAAGAAAAAAAACAGGGTTTTTCCCGCATTCTTGAGTTTCATCAGAAGTTGCTCAACTACCCATAAACACGACGAAAAACATGGATAAAAAACAACCTCTGGATTGTGGTTTTTTGAAGTGCCGTCCTAAACTTGCCAGTTTTTAAAGTGTAAATGCTCGCTTTCTTAACAGTGATGAATTATTCCTGTTTTGCTCACATGACTTTCCTCGCTGCCGTGCTATCGCATGCAGAGCAGCGAAAAGTGGTGCATGCGCACAACTCAACACATAAAAAGAATTATCAAACACCAACGTTTTTTAACGGGTTTTCCTGTATTGTAAATGGTAAATTATAAAACTAATGTATTTTTCAACTTATTTTTTTCTGAAATGTAAATGGCCTACTGACTAGATTTCAAGCTTGATTTGATGGCAGACAGTGAGATAAATAAGAGCCTAGCTCTCTAGAGACCAATCATTACATTATCTGTCATCATCCAAACCATTTCATCTCATTCCTCATCAGCTGGCATCCTGCCAAACATTGCGCCTATCATGATTACGTTACAGGGATGAGAGGAGTGAAAGAGAAGACAGAATTAAACAGAAAACAAGCACTACCTGGAGTTCAAGCTACCAAGGAATAGAGAAAAATTATACTAGAAGCCAAATAAAAAGACTCCAAAAATGTAACACAAAAGACCCTCATGAAATGATTTTTATTTAATTTACAGTTGTAGGAGGATGATGAAAAGATAGGGTAGTTCTTAGAGGGCACATTCAAAGAAGTATTTTTTTTTAATTGGATAGGATTGACAATTGATATGAATAATAGTGCTATACGGATATTGGAAAGATTAATACAGTGTTTCCTTCTTTCCTTCACTTTTTAATATTAATATGTGATAAAATACTAGCTCCTCACAAGAAAACCGTTCGAAAGACTGTGGTATTGTCAGCAAGTTTGGAAAATTAAACGATTTGGCATATTGATTTTCTTTTCACAACCAGGAAGATTAAAATAACTCATTACAAACCCACTGGAAAATAATTGGACAAAAGCAGAGCTTTCAAACATGAAGAGATTACCAACAACAGGTGGCGCTGTTCAAAACTGAGACACCCTACACATTGCACAAGGAGATTCATACATGAATAGAAAGTTGTTTATACTTTGAACACAAGATGGCAGTATTGCAGTATACTTCACATGAAATATAAAGTTCTTGTCAGGTGTGTATACATTTATATCAGAATAGCACACACAACTTTAGGGAATAATTGTGCATTCTCAGCATTTACTCATTGGGTTCATAGAGTCATTGGCTCAGCTAGACCTTACCATTGGCATCAACTGCCTCAAACCATTTGCAATATTTCTGATTTTGTTTTAAGTGCCCTCAAGATTCATTTGCTAGATCTTAAATGAGTAAAATGTAATTATAAACTTCTAGGTATTTGATAATCGACTTTTCATCCATTTATACGATTGTGTTATAGTTCTGTTTGTAATTAGCTTTACTACATGTAACATTGCAAATATGTTTGTTTATTCTACTGTATGTACCCGAGCAGTGTTTTCCATATGTTCAAAGGTACCAGGCTTGATTAGCATTCATGCTAATCATCCTTTTATGTTATTGTATAAAACTGTTTATTATTATGTGTTTATCAGTTCAGTTAAAAATCATAGACCCCTGTTTTACTATAAAAAAAAACCTATATCTTGTGAACCTTTTTATTTTAAATTCAAAAAAAGGTAACTGAGATTGCTTTTGAGCAAACCTGTCTTGGACCAGCTTTTGAGGTGGTATCTAAATTTCCATATTTTGTTAACCACTGACCCACATAATGCCAGATAATAACTTTTAGTTGATTTTTATAGCTGAGCAGAATATTTTTGTAGGTGATTCAACTCCATTAAAAAATGCACACTGTCAGTAGAACCTTTTATACATGGAAGTTTGTGTTTCAGACTCATACATCATACATGAAGACAAATCTTTGTTTTAAATAAGAAATGAAAAATAAGAAAAAAAGGAATGAGTTTATGGCTCCTCTGACTTTTACACACCATTTCGCTGATTTAACAGTAAATGTTATAAAATTGAATGATTATGCGGACTAACTCACCTGTGCTAATAACCGTGTGCTGTAGCGTAGAATAGGCCTGAGATTAGAGAACAACAATCGTTTATGGTACGATGATAATGAAGGTAGTTGGCTGCAAAAGAAGAACAAATGAAAAATAAAATGGTTAAAGTTTAGAAATTTGCTTAAAAGTCATTCTCAGATCAGGCACATGAAATCTATCGTAACATAAATATGATATGTTGTCTGTTCAGAAGCAAAGGGGCATTAACTGTGTGTATATTATATGTATGAGTTAACGCCCTCCTGGCTTTAGCAGACAGTTTGATGCTTACTGGTTTTACTTAGGCCTTTGATAAGGAGTATGAAATTCAGCACATCAGAGATAACAAACGTTTATCTTTGTTTGTTCAAAAATATATTTCTTCATACCATGATATTAACATGATTTAATACAGGAGAAAGAGTGAGAAAGAAAAGGAGGAAGAGAGAAAAATGAAGATAGGAAGAGAGAGAGAGAGAGAGGGAGAGAGAGAGGGGGGGGGGGGAGGGCAGGACAAAAGAGGGAAAAAGAGAAAAAAGGACATATCTTCAGGCATGTATTGTATTCCATCAGCTTTAGAACCAGTTTGTTAACTGATATATTCAATTAAAAAAAAAAAAAAATCAGATACACAAAAGAGGATGCAGTATCTACAGCAAAAGACACAGAATTGAGAATTCACCCCCCCCCCCAACACACACACACATACTGCATGGAGAAGGGTCACAAGGGGAGGGGATCGAGGTTTAAGAAGTTAATACAGATCTGCAGACGTGTATCCCATTTACTATAGAACCAGTTTGTTAACTGATATATTCATTACCTACATATTCAATAGGATTTTCTATAAAGAGGATCAGACATGCAATAGAGAGCATGCAGTCTGTAAAGAAAAAAGACAAATAAAATACATGTCCATACCCTTCCAATGCTTTACAGATCAAGAAGGGTCACAAGGGGAGGGGGTCTAGGATTAAACTCAAAAGAAGCATAACAAAGCATTCCTATTTCTGCATTTGAAAGGCATGGGGATAAGTAGTTATCTACAGGGGAGAAGAGCTGGTGTGGCAGAAAATAAACCAGAATCATGAAAGAAGAGTATTGTTAGTGAATTCCTCCACATTAATATCCTAACTCAGCTTTTTTAGTCATCGAGCTTAGTTTTGGTTTCAGGCAAAGTTAATTTGCTACGCTCCTTGCTGTGACCCACGCTCGTAAATTAGTATTCTGAACAAAAATAGAGGTATTCGGGGAGTAAATGTCACATGTGATATCTGAAAACTATCATAGATGGAGGACAAGGGACAAAGAAGTCTTTTTCAGTTATTTTGGTGAAAAACTTGAACAAGTGGTACTTTACAAAGAGATAGTATATGTCCAGCAAAGTTTGGATGAGACGTGAAAGAATTTAAAGTACTGTAACTAAAACTGCTATTTATAATTCAGACAAACTATATAGTACATGTGATTATGCCCTGCATTCAGTGCATTGCCATATAACAGACTTTCTAGTATCTGAGTGTATGAGGAAGAGATCTCCAATGAAAGTATACTGGTATCTGGATTTTTTTGGGAAAAGACCAAAAACATGTTTGAAGAAAGAAAAATAATTGTTCACCCCTCCGACAAAATTCAAGCCAATGATTTCTCTAAGATCAAATACGGTACACAGATTAGAGTACATTTATTAGCAAATTTTCATTGCTTCATTTTTTCATTATTTGTTAAAAGGAAGAACAAAAACACTTCTTTGAAAGATACATGTCCTACATGTATGCTGAAATCCTAACTGTAATTTACTTGAAAGATACAACAAATATCAATAACTCATTTAATTTTATTTCCCATGTTTCCTGGTAAAGCATCAAAATAATACTCAATGCAACTTATCAATAACTCCTTCAAAAGATTTCCTGCCAATTCTCTCCACTGACATTTTGAGAAATAAGAAATGAAAAATGTTGTACCTGAAACTTCTAAAGTGACAACAACCCACACCTCTAATTCCTAAACACCACAACTTGTCACATTGGCTCATTAGTTTTTTATCAAATGCAAACATTGTACCGATAAATATAATTGACTATAAACTTGCTCCTTTTGATCCATAAGTCATCAGATTATATGCTCCATTTATTATTGAGATGTTATCATAGCTCCGCTTATGGTAGAGTTATCACATTCCAATCAGAAATGACAGATTCCTGGCACCATAATGCAATGTTTTCATTTCACAAAAATGCATTATGTACATTTGAAGTACTTTTGATTCTCAGCAGTTATTTTTTCTGATCAAATTCGGACAAGAAGTGTATATATGAAAGAGCGTTGTTGAATAGATGAAAGACCGTTCTTGTATAAGTTCTAGACCATTTTTTTAGGTCCTAGAGCTAACTATTTTGTTTAAAGATATGATCTAAATATTCTGATTCTCGGCAGTTACTTTAAGTGCTTCCATTATAACCCTGGATATTAGCTATTATCGGTTTCATCCTACCATTTACTGGAGTAAATCAAGCAACAAACTACTTAGCCCCTAAACTCTTAAAATAGCCCCTTTTAGTAGAAAGTGCCACTTAAAAACCTCTATCAATGGCTTTCCTAGTGCATTAAACCATGCAATAATAAATTTACTTTCTTTTCACTGTATCTTCCCGCAATCTACACACCAGGGGTGATAGTGAGCACTAAAAAAAAAAAAGGTTTTTTGTTTTCCCCTCAACCACGCCCCCCTTGAGTAAAAAAGAGGATTCGCGAGGAAAAAATGGCATCTAACAACATTCCCCCCTTTCGAGTAAGAAAATTGGGACAAAATTGGGAAAATAATAAGGAAGAAAAAAAAAATTGTTTGAAAAAAAAAAAAAAAAAAAAAAAATCTGGATTTTTTTTTTTTTTAATCAGGAAGGAAAAAAAATCTGGAAAAAATCTGGAAAAATCAGAAAAATCGGGAAACCGATTTAAATTGGGTTTTTATCAGGCCTGACACACCCAAGTCTTCAGGTAAACTCTCTTTTTATTTCAAAAAATGTGTGATTGAGTAAAATTTAATTTGTCCTCGAAGCAAAGCTGGGATCATTTAAAAAGAATGGCATAAATGGGCTTAATACAGTGTAGTAGAATGATTAATATCTCTAAATGAATGATAAGCCGTGATAAAACCAGGGATAACTTTACTATGAATCTACACTGCAACCCTACAGATAATAACGACAATCAAAATGACAAAATAGGCCAATGAATATATGAAATGTCAATGAGCTCACCTTCAGTTAGTTTTTTGCATAAATGGGCTTAAAAGCCTTAATGGTGTAAATATCTCAAACTTGATAAGAGGCAGTAAAAACCTGGGATTATATTATTATACATTGTAAACCTACAATAACAAAGACAAAATTGGCCAATATTGAATACTGAATTATGGGGAGCTCACCTTAGTGGTTCTTCATAGGTATTGAAGTAGCTGCGTAGGAGATCACAGTAATCCCGTTGAGAGATGACAAAGTTGAGGAGGAGAGCTAGACAGCGGTCGGTGGTACCTGGGAGAGAGAGAGAGAGAGACATGACATTGTACATCCATGATTACTCCAGAATATAGGCCTATACATTTATACAGCATTAATTTTGTCTCAGATTCTGAAACGAAATCCTGGATTTAGCTCATGCTGCAAATGAGTTATAAACCTTTGGGTATTAAAGTCAGGAACCCCATGGCTTTTAAAGCTTATCTGCCGTAGTTTACAGGAGGGATTAGACCGCTCTGCAAGGTCACTGGACAGGTGGTTATCTCATCAACTCAGCTCTCAGTTAACATAAGAAAAAGAGGATCATGGGGGACCAATGGTCACCGATTAGGCATTGTTTGTTATATAGAGGGCGCAAGTAGCTACCAGTAGTGCAGTGGGCCTTTAAAAGCCGATTGCCTGTCTGATTTATCAATATATTTACGATTGCAAATCTAAATTTTAAAATTTGTTTTTCCAACGGTTTTATAACACTACAGTCTATTGGGGAAAATGAGTATGGTAAAACCAGTCGCTTAAAGATTTTTACTTTGAGGCACTTCATGATCATTTTGAAGCGCAATTTTTTAGAGCTTCAATATTACTCTATATCACAGACACTGATAACACGTAGGGCCATGCATCTCTGATTTAACATTGTTAAACGATGCCTTTAAACACAGCAGGAGGACAATGACAAATAATAGTATTCATGATGACAACAAAGAAAAGGATCATGAAAATTGTGATGATAAAAATAGCAACAAAAACAACCATAATGATAAAGGCATTTATATATTCAACAAAGAGGCCATTTTCGTAATGTAACCAAATTTGATGCATACGTCTTTGTGAATTGCCTCGATACAAATTCCATGTATTTCAGTCATCTATTATGAATAATTGTATTTCAATACTCGGAATACAAACTGCATATATAACGTTTTGTTAATTAGAGCAAGGCTGCAAGCACAATGTTTGTTCTACTTAACAACTGACGTATGCAATTCGCATGCTGACTATTGAGATGCAATTATTAGTGGGATGAAATAATTTGTATCGAGGCACTTTAGAAGTATGCATCAAATTGTGTTACTATTACAAAAATGGCCACATAAAGCATGCTGATATGTGCTCAAAATGATTTATATTCTTGAACAAAGTAATGATCAATGGGCGTGTTTTTCGCTTGTAATTTGTTTTTAACAAGTGCATGGAAAAGCATTAGAGCTTGTACTCAACAGTGATCAAGTGGCATAAAGCACCTGTTTCATTACGTCACTATCCTATTATGATATATACATGTACCATTATATTATTATAATAACCATATTTTACAAACAATAATTATATTATACATGTATAGGATGGCTATGAGTGTGATACAAGAATATATTGCTCAAGCTATGACAATATTAAACAAGTCGGAGACAAGTCCAAGATTGTCATAGTGAGAGCAATTAATTCTTGTATCACACAAAAACAAAGCCATATATTATTATCATTATTATCTATAAAAAGACTATATCACGCTGACTAGCGAAATAACAAAATGTAAATATGGCTTTGTTTTCATGTGATATCGATATAATATCGATATCGTTAGTTGAAGTTCCCAGATGACTGAGCAATACGAAAACAATATTGGTCAGTCATCCGGGTACTGCGCTACAGACATTGAATACACTGATTTATTGCACCCCTTGGAAGCCTTATATAGATATTAATAATATTTAACAACAACCTACCTTCTACAGGTATTTCTAGCAGCCTCTCCTCAAACTCGATCTCTCTATTCCTGAGTAAAAAAGCCTCCGCATCCTCGTTGAGTAGCGCCCTTGTGGAGGCTAGACGGACCCTGCAGTCTGGAAGCTTGTATTCCATGATGGCCGCTGCCAACAGGTCTCGCACCCGCATGCCGTCCACACACTGAAGCTGTTTCAATAAAATAAAAGGATGAAGGAATATTAAAGAACATGTATACAGTTTAAAGGGATCCGGTAACTTTGTTTCAGATTTTAAAACAAAATCCTGGATTTAGCTCATGCTGCAATGATAGTTATAAACCTTTAGGTCAGTCAGGAACCCCATGATGAAAAGCCCATCGCCTGTCTGATTATCAAGATATTCATAATTGGAAATCGAAACCAATTTTGTGTTTTCCTAGCGGTTTTCATAACACTACAGTCTAGTGGGGAAAACGAGTGTGGTAAAACTGGTCATTCAAAGATGTTTACTTTTTTGAGGCACTTCTTGATCATTTTGAAGCGCAATTTTTTTAGAGCTTCAATATTACACCATATCACAGACACTAATAACATGTAGGGCCGTGCATCTCAGATTTAACATTGTTAAACGATGCCTTTAATGTATCATCTTGATTTCAACAGTTTCCACATCAAGATTTACAATAAAGCATCAATATCCTAACTTTCCTTTAAAAATAGTATTTTTATAAATATGTAAATTTGCTCTCATATATTGTCTGATGAGAGCCTTAAGGGAATGAGTTAACATCTTTTGGCTCTTAATTAGCAAAACTTTCAGCCAAGCTTCAACCCTCCCACAAATATCAATCCTCCTCCCATTCTCCATAGAAAAAAGATGCATTTACATTTGCAATCACAGGAAGGTCTAACAAATAAACATGTAAGGCACATCAATGTTGAGAAATATAGTACCGTAATTAACGGTGTATAAACCGCACCTTTTTGCCACCGAAAAAAAATTCAAAGTCCGGGGTGCGGTTTATACACGGTACACCCCCCCCAAAAAAGTTTCAATTTATTCCCCTCCACCTGGCGCTATGCCTGGCAATGTCTCCCAGCTCAGTAATCGGTGTGTTGACTCACCACTCGGAAACTAGAACAACACTCAAATTTGTCAGTGATTTTGGTTTGAAAGTAATCTTTCTGATAGATATCAATATGTAGTTTACAATAATAATTCCTCCAATTTTTCTTCTATTACACGGTGTACCACAAGGTTCTATCCTACATGTAGGTCCTCTTCTGTTTTTTAAGTCGGCAAAAAAAAAAAGAGGGGTGCGGTTAATACACGAGGGCGGTTTATACAACGTTAATTACGCTAACTATTAATGGTGTTTTAACAACTAAATTTTGAAGATTGATACCTAACAAGGGTTCAGACAAGTACATGTAACCTCAGAATTGTCTCAGTCTTTCTTGACTTACATGTAGCCATCAAGCAATTTCAATAACATACACTGTAATATCGTCTCAGGTTAAATCTGTCTTGAATTTGCTGTCTAGCATTGAGTACAAATTTCAAGATTAAAATTGCTATTAGGTCAAATACTGTAGAATTTCAAGAAAAGTCTCTAAAAGTTCACTTCCTTCCAAAGTTTCTAAGAAGAGCTTTAGAAAGCTAAGGGTGTATAAATACATCCAGTAAAGTAAACATTATCTAAAGGTAAGTAAATCAACTTTGCTGGCATAGAAAGGAGAAAGGAATGCATAACTCGAGAGCTTGGGGCTCAAGAATATTTGCACAGGCTTCGGTTTTCATATTCACCCTAAGGGCAACCAGCTACACACTATTCACGCAAGGAGAGCAATTAGTGAGATTACAAATGTAATGTTGGAATCATGATCATAATCTCACTTTTTTGCGGTTGGTTGATTTATTTGTTTTACCTGACTGCTAAGAAGAGATGTGTATGCCTGTATTAAGTAAGCAACCTGGGGATTGACAGCTTTAAGTCCTCTCCGAGAGACTTGGTAATGAGGATGAATGCCTTACCAAAGTACACTACATGTAGCACATTCACTTGGTTTCGAGCCTGGGACCTCCCGGTTACAAGGCCACTGCTCTACCACTGAGCCATACGCCTCCATAAGAATAACACAATCTCATTAATTAATGAGATGCTGATCTCAATTCAAATTCATTGTAAATAAAGGTGTTCATCTGCTTGGGGGATAGAGCCCTTCTTGCCCTCAAAAGACGGTTCATTTGAAGTGTACTTTGCAAGGACAAGAACGGTTGTGGAATCGTGGATATGAGGTGTAAAAGAAGAAAATCAAGACATCAGTGAAATAATGAAGACATCGATGAAACAATACATCGGTGAAACAATGAAGACATCGGTGAAATAATGAAGACATCAGTGAAATAATGCAGACAGGCATGAGAAAAAGATAGAAATGTGATTCAAAACACTACTTTTCCTTTTTTGTGGATGGACATATCATACTCCCATAATGCCATAATGATATTTTCCATCTAATAATGGTAACTTTTTTCTCCTTACCCATTATCAAAAAACAATTATTAGTCTTCCCATATGTATATAAACTTATATTTCTACATTCACCACAGCCTTTAGTTGTGCCGCGAGTTCCAACTGCTCTGTGTATGCTAAAAAATACAATGACTTTCTATTATTTGTTAACATAATGATGGATGACTATCTAACGTAATCTATTATTCTATTCACTCAGGCCATTAAAATCTACATCTCAAAAGGCAATACAAAACCATTAAATTGGTTGGTATTTCATAGAAAGTGAAATTGATAGAAACACAAAGGTTGTGGGCCGCACCAAACATAAAGTGAGTGAGGGATCGTCTGTCGCTGGAGGTGGACGAGAAACACTCTATTTTGAGGTAAATAAGGCAATTTATCTCACAGTCTAATTCCATTATTCATGAGCATGTATAGGCTCTTTAATATTAGACTCCTGGTTTCAATGAAATGTTTTTTTTCCTGAAGCCTTCCTTGGTACATTGGCATAATTACATGTATATCCACAATTGTTATAATCGTTTAAGTGAAATTGCACAATTTAAAAGTGAAAGAAACTCTAGAAGCTCTCGAATGAATTCATGGTAGACATAAAAACTGTTTGAAGGACATACATTGTATGACAATCCTATCAATTCAGAGTTCTGACACTTGCTTATATTCCTCTACATTAGGCTTTGTCTCTCTCTCTTTTTAAAATTTGTATTGGACTGATAAAAAAATTCCATTTATGCATTAATCATACATCAAATTACAGAAGATCCATGTCTTTAACGATCTTACATAGCAAGGCATCTCACTCTGTGGATTGTAATCAGCACTGTTTAGCAGAAAGTGTATAAACATCTCTCTCTTTTGCCAAGTCTCTGACTTCATGCAAACACCAAATAGCAAGAGCAACATGGTCCTAGTCTACCGTATATTTGTAAACCAGTTAAACCTGACCCTGGGTCTAAGAAAACATTTAACAAAAGAAAACTTAGAACTCAGACTAACTTCCTTTCTTAAACCTGATTTTGAACAAAAGTTTAACTGGCGTCAGGTTTTAAAAAGATAAAGGCCGGTTATGGTCATGCGATTGCATTGTGAAAGAAACGTTGTGGAATCGATCAGAAAAGGTTGATCATCTAGCATATAAGTATTGGTGTGTACTAGCTGCAAGGTTCTGGAATCATCAAAATGACAAGAAATTTGGCCCAGTCTTGGTAAAGTTACAAGCACTGTACACAGAAAGATGTATATGGGACTACGCACACGTGCGCGACACGTGCGTTTATCTCTCACAGGCCATAGATAAACTAATTTACCAAAAATATCAATTAATAGGCGGTTTCCCGGCAAAAATTGTATCATCCTGTTCCTGTATTAGTCAAAACATATTCTTTCATTGATTGGTAATAAGAGCTTCCATTTCATTTTTTCAAAATTTGGGCGTTTCCAATACTGGTCTTTACCTTTAAATTAATAGTAGAACATACACTGTACATCATATGGGCCCATGACTGCAGCATATTGACAATATGGTCACATGACTTCCTTCTCGCTTTTCAAGGTTAATTCTTCATCTTTCAAGAGAAGACAAAATCAAGTCAAATATTATCGAGCCAAGATTATGGTCGCTTTATATACGGAATGTCAATATCCCTATGTACATGTTTGTACACATCTGATGATTTACTTTACATGCGGGCGCTGTACTAAAGTGGTATTTGCATTCAGAGTAGAGCGGAACCACATTTTTTCATCTTCTTCAACATACATGTACATGATGATTACAGGTATTATGTCAACAGAAGGAGTACTTCAATGTCATCTGTTGTCTATTAGACTGTCAATGATGTATGAGCACCTGTCAGTTCCGTTGTAGCAGCCACTTCTTTCTTGCGATCATTTCTAAGAACGCTAAGAACGATCGCAAAGACTTTCGAGAAATCAACCAAAGGGCAATACATTTAAAAAAACGTTTGTACTGACAATAAAAAATCATGTTTAGAATATGTGAGGTGTCATGTATAGTTGCACAAGGCTACTGGAATCACCTCAGGTTGATTTTTTGAAAGTCTTTTCAGGCATAAATGTTTCTCCTAATAAATAGAAAAGTGTGTTGTAGAATATGTTGGCTATGGCTACAGACTACTTTTTATATTTTCTCTGGTCGGGTCTGTATATATTCAAGTAATTTTCATCAGGGTGCAGCAATAGCATGTAGCACCATGCACCATTGGGTGAAAAATGTCCTCACTGGCTTTCCTCGCCGCCATAATGGTCTAATTTGTGGGTCAGGTCCCTGGACTATTTTTACCTACACCGAAGAGACAGAAATCTTCCCTTGCAATCCAGCTAAATTAACCTCTAGGGAGCAATTTCACTATCCTTTTCACCAATTTTCCCATGTGTTTAATCATTGCAAGTTAGATGCAGAGGCCACCAACAGCCTTTTCACACACAGCTAAAATTCTATAAACATGACTAGTATAAACGTGTTTCGAACGTGTTTTAACTAATCACGAGCCTTTCACACACAGAAATTTTGGTGCGATCGTTAATCGTTTCGTGATTAACTACTGCTCGTAAAATGCGCAGTAGTGCCATTGCGCATTGAAGGTCATGTCACATCAATCAAAGCGCATGCTCCATCCAGTTTAAACACGAATAACCTTTCACACACAAAATGTCAAGCTCACTAGATACGAACTTCGTATCTGCAGCCTGCTTTTAGGGGCGTATGCATCGCGACTTTGTATCTATCCCAACATCGTATAAACGATGTTCACACTAGGAAATTTTGTCTATAAACATGTTTAAAACTGTTGAGTGATTCTAATCATCTCTAGATACGATGAATTTTAGCTGTGTGTGAAAAGGCTGCAAGTCAAACTAGTAATCAACTGGTTAAAAAGGCAGATCAAAGAACAACATCAAACTGTTGATTATATCATGGACCATACCACAAATTATACCAACTGAAATCAATCAGAAGATGTAAGGTGGTTCAGTCATGCAAAAATCTTGCTCCCTAGATCTTTACGAAGCACAATAGAGGAAAACAATAAAGGTCTCGGAATTGAAATGACCGCAAACGGATTAGCGTGAATACTTCAGAGGCCTTGAATGAAGTACAACCATTTACAGGTAAACATGCCCAAAGACCCAGCAAATCTCATTATGATTTATGATTGATTTTTGATAGCAAATACATGGTTGCATGGACCATTTTTCTTCAAATATTTTTAGAGAGTGCCTTACAATCGTTTGAAGGCAATATCAATACCGGTACATAACTTACAGTATTCAACTTCTACACTTATACCCATGTCAAAATATAAAATAGTAATTTCTATAAGCCTACAGAGAGACCTTAAAGACTAGTGGTTCAATGCAAGATATGTCATTAGTGTGGCTAATTGTATCCCTTAGGAAACTTGGAAAGTTAAGAAATAATTCATCATTACCCAGGGCTCGACTTTATCGGGAGCCCGGTGGCCATTGGCTCCCTGAAACCCCTGCGGGCTCCCTGAAAAAGTGCTTGAGGAGCCCGGCTGGCTCCCTAAGTTTTTCTAGTATCAGCCACGAAAAATGCTGTTTCTTACCAGCACTTTAATCCATGTTTTAATCCATCTAAAAACCCAAATTCCGCAGTCAAAATCATGAAATATGCCAGGGCTCGACTTTATCGGGAGCCCGGTGGCCATTGGCTCCCTGAAACCCCTGCGGGCTCCCTGAAAAAGTGCTTGAGGAGCCCGGCTGGCTCCCTAAGTTTTTCTAGTATCAGCCACGAAAAATGCTGTTTCTTACCAGCACTTTAATCATGAAAATCAGTATTGATTTTATTATTTACGATATAAATCTACGTATCTACCTATTCTACTTTGCTATTGTTGCACCTCAACATTGCATAACCGAAACTTAAAACACATCGCCAAATTGCTCATACCCCCCCGCCCAAAGGCGCCCTCCGTGACCCTTGCGTCCGAGCGCCGCCAACGTAACCTCTTCCTCTTATCACGAGTTCCCTAGGATACACCTTGGTAAAGGCGCTGGGGATGGAGGGAGGGAAAATAGGTAGATACGTAGATTTATATCGTAAATAATAAAATCAATACTGATTTTCATGATTTACATCAATAAATCAACGTATCTACCTATTCTACTTTGCTAAAGACCAGCACAGATTAATGCCGGGTGGTAAAAACCAAGCAAACTTATCAATTCAATGAGAAATAGACGACGAAGCCGCCTTCAGAGAAGCGACCACAAAGGCTTGTTCGCCCGCGGGCACATCTTTGAGGTAAAAAGCAGAAAAAGAACTTGGAGACTTCCAAAAAGCTGCTTTACAGATATCTTGAACTGAAACTCCGATGAAAAGAGTCCAAGACGTACTGACACTGTGAGTATCATGGGCACGAGGAGCCCTGCCAGGCGTCAAGGCCTCAGGGCCCGCAGCCTTGATAGCCAAGACTAACCACCTGGAGATCGTATCCCGAGATGCCGCCGAAAGCGGCTCTCGAGAAACCAGAAAGAGCTGATCCGACTTGCGAAAAGGCTTCGTCTTGTAAAGAAACCATTTGAGGGCGCGAACGGGACACCACAGTCCGTCCCTGAAGACCGAAGAAAAATCCGACAAGGGATGAAGCACCACTTCCACTGAACCCGACGTGTCAGACTGATTCTAAGCAATAAAAGAAGCCTTGGGAATCAAACGAACCCCACGTCCTTCCCAGCGGATATGCCCAGGGGCAGCTGAAAGGGTATGAAGTGAGCTCCTACGCTGACCAGAAGTGATTACCATGAGAAAAACCGTCTTGACCGTAGTAAGCAGAAGCGTCGCAGAACACAGCGGTTCGAAGGGAGTGCCAAAACCTTGGGTAAACTCCACACTGGCGTCAGAGGTCTGAAGAAGGGTCTCTTAAGGAAGAAAGACTTCAAAAGAGCCGCTAGCTGAGGAGCAGAAGAAACCGAAGATAGCAGACCGATAGCCACAAATCGTTGACAGAGCTCTCCCCTTGTCATACAAAGAGATCAGAAAGTCAGCAATAGAAGGTAAAGACGCCTCTCTAGGGGCGACGCCCACCTCCTCACACCAAGTGTAAAAAGCATCCAACCAGGAGTTGTAAACCGTCCAGGTCGACTCTCGTCTACTCTGGACTAGAAATTGTGCAGCACGTTCGGAGAAACCTGACGAACGAGCCCTCTTCCAGATAACCGCCAAGCGGTCAGACGGAGGATTTCCGGCCGCTGGTGTAGAATACCAGACAGAGGTTGCGACACCAGATCCGGATGACACGGCAACGACCACGGAGCCCCCACCAGGAGGGTCAGGAGGTCCTGAAACCACGACCTCGCCGGCCACCAAGGAGCTATGAGAATCATCATCGCTTGATCTTCCCTGATCTTCCAGAGCACATGGGGAAACAACGCGAACGGGGGAAAGGCGTAAGCCCTCCATCCCTCCACGGGATCGCAAAAGCGTCCAGAGCAAAAGCTCCTGGTTCCCGGACTCTCGAGAATATCGAGGAAAACGATGGTTGAGCGAAGTTGCGAAGAGATCGATGTCGAGAACACCGAACACTCTCCCCAGTTGCCTGATGACAGTCGGAGGCAGAGTCCACTCTGAGGGAAGGCACTTGCCTCTGGAGAGAAAGTCCGCTAAGATATTCTCTTCGCCCGGGATATGTGATGCAATCGGGAACACCCTCGCCCCCTTGCACCACGCCCAGAGTTGAGAGACCAACTCGTTCAGAGCCACAGAATGAGTGCCTCCCTGTCTGTTGATGTACGCCATCACCGATACGTTGTCCGTAAGAAACAGAACCGAACGACCCACCAGACGAGCACGGAAGTGACGAAGCGAAGCAAACACTCCCATGAGTCCCAACACATTGATGTGGAGCAGAAAGTCCAGATGACTCCAGTCTCCTGAAATCATTGACCCCTGGCAATGACCTCCCCAAACCAACAGCGACGCGCCCGTGGTGACGGTCACAGAAGGGAGAGGAACTCGGCAGCGTTTGCCCTGAAGGAAGAAGGAACGACGAAGCCAAGGACCTAGAAGACCCTTGACTCTGGACAACAGGGGGATCCACGACAATAAAAGAACTCACGCTCGGCTGATAAAACTCCAACAGAAAGAGTTGGAAGGGACTCATCAATAGTCGACAATCTGGAAGCATGCCGACTAGACTGGAGAGAAACCCTAGCCACTGAAGCCAACACTCGGCTTTCACCCGACGTGCACATCTCAGAGACCGAGCAGTCCTGACTATCGTCTCGACCCTGTCGAGCCTGGGACGAGCCAGCTGAAGACGAATGTCCAGCTGAGCACCTAGGTAAGACGGCGTGCGAGCCGGAACGAATTCTGATTTCTCCCAAATTACGAGAAATCCGAGATCTTGAGTCGTGCTGATCAGAATCTGCATATGATCCAACAGCATGACTGACGCCACGACTCTCGTGAAAATCCGAGGAGCAGGGCGCAAACCGAACAGGAGCGCTCTGTAACGGTAGAATTTGCCCAGGAAGGCAAAAAACCCCACAAGATCCCGCGACCGCGGATGTATCGGCACATGAAAATAAGCGTCGCGAAGATCCAAAGAAACCGCAACGTCTGCGGGATTCAATGAAGAAAGGATGGTTGCCAGATGATCCATTCGGAAATGAACCTTTCCCAAATGAAGGTTAAACCGCTTCATGTTGAGAATCATTCTTAAAGAACCCGAGCACTTGGGCATTACGAACACCGGCGACAAACAAAGACACGGGTGATCGTCTACTTCCTCTATTGCCCCCTTCACTAACAGAGACACGAAATCGGAGGAAATGTGACTCTGAAAAAGAGGGGACATGATCGGAGAGCGGCTCCGGAGGACGCCATTCGGAAGAGGTTCCACAAAATCTATGAAGAACCCTTCTCGTACCACCGACAGAACAAATGCGTCGCTGGTGATCTTCTCCCACGCCGGGAGAAATCTCCGGAGCCGCCCGCCGACCTAAGACCCAAGCACTCGGGGGAAGCCATCATCTAGAGAATGACTTCCCACCACCACGAAAGGGAGTCCGGGAAGATAGAAGAATCACGGTAAGAAGAAACTCGAGACGAAGGACGACCACGAACCTGGTATTCCTCCTCGGCCGGGTACCAGTCCTGAGGGCGGCCCTTAGACTGGCCGACGTTCTTACGAAAAGAACCCGAAATCTTCAAACTTTTCTTACGAGGTCTGGAGGAAGGAACCGGATCTTGGACATCGCGAAAAGCAACGGACAGGTCTCGAGCCTGCTTCTCACCATCAATCTCGGCTTGCAGTAGAGTAGTGAAACTATCTCCACAAAGGCGGGGGCTGGCCACTGGAATCTGCGGAAGCAGTCCTGGAATTTGATGCGGTCGAATGCCCAAATAAGTGAGCACAGCCTCCCGACGATACTTCTCGATGGAATGCGAAGTCACCGCAAGCCGTGAGAAAAGATCAAACAACAAATTGTCACTTTTATCAAAAGGACCACGAGTCCCAAACTTCTTCCCCAAACGACTGGCCACCGCCACAAGTTTGGGAGAAACCCGTTTAGGACACAAATACAAATCCGCATCCTGAGGAACGAAAGCGTACTTGTCCACCTGCCGCTTAAGAAATCCCGTCGATGACGACAAGTCTTCTGCGGCATTCACAAATTCTTCTTTGTGTAGATCAGGAAGAAACAGTCCCTGAAACGCTGAAGAGTCCGATTTAGAAGACAGGAAGCCCCGCCGAAAACTCCGGGACGACACAAGAATCGGGCACATATTTGTGAAACAAGGCTAACGAATCCGCGCCAGAGACACAAACGGAAGTAGACGCATCATCCCCCGCAACTGAACCAGACGACTGAGCGATGGAACCAGTGTCCCAACGATCAACCGAGCCCTCCCTATCTTGACCAGATAAACAGGGACGATCCCCGCCTCTCGGAGCGCCCAACGAAGCGTGAGGCGGAGAAGCAAAAAAGAGAGGACCCCGGCTGAATACGACAACTCGAAACCCGCACCGGCGACTGCTCAGGCGAGATCGATGCATCTTCGGAAAACTCCGAAAATAAATCAACCGCGATCGGATCCGAAAGTGAAGTAGGACGAACCGGAGGAGCCGACTCGGGCACCGAAGATCGAAAAGCGTCAGCAAAAGCCCGCATCCAATCCGAAAATTCCGGCGGGGGTGGAGGCACCGACGGAGGGAGAGTAGCCACCAAAGGCGGACCCCGAGGAGCCGCAAACGGCGCCATAAAATCAGAGCGCGGATCCTTCGAAGGATAAACAAAATCCGAGGAAGAACCGGCTACCGCGTCCCGGGAACCCCGCCTCTTACGAGACGTAGCGGTAACGGAAAAGGCAGAAGAAACGGGACGGTTATCCGATAAAGGCCCGACGGTAGGAGCTCCCCGCAAACCGAATCGGGAAAATGGAACACGCACCTACGGAGAGGCGCGGTTAGTTGAAGCCCCAGGATCCGACTCGGATGCACGGGTATCCGGACCGAAATCCGGAACCGACAAACCCGACAAAGGGACAGAAGAACCGAACGGTGACCGGTTCAAGTCCGGATCCACAGAAGCAACCCGAATATCCGTCGATGGATTTGTGCACCGACCAAACAAAAGAACCGACGGAACAATTGTTGGCGGTGCAGAACTAAGGCCCGTTCCACCCAGGGTAAGAACCTCTGGGTTTCCGGGAACCGTATTGAGGGGCGACGTATCGCCTTGCTCAACCATTCTCCTGGGCTTCCCTTGCCCGCATAAACGTCCACTGACGTTCGCATCCCCGGGGTTTGCGGTGTCACCACCGCTCCCGAGGGGCGTAACTAACGAAGACTTATTACTAGAATCCTTCGTCTTCGTACCCGTCAATGGATTTGTGCACCGACCAAACAAAAGAACCGACGGAACAATTGTTGGCGGTGCAGAACTAAGGCCCGTTCCACCCAGGGTAAGAACCTCTGGGTTTCCGGGAACCGTATTGAGGGGCGACGTATCGCCTTGCTCAACCATTCTCCTGGGCTTCCCTTGCCCGCATAAACGTCCACTGACGTTCGCATCCCCGGGGTTTGCGGTGTCACCACCGCTCCCGAGGGGCGTAACTAACGAAGACTTATTAATAGAATCCTTCGTCTTCTTTCTCGCGACAGAACTTGAATTCTTCTTCGTGAAACCTGCTAAGAGAAAATAAGAACTGCGAGACATATTATAACCTGCGGGAAAGAAAATTAAACAAAAGGGTACGAGCAATTATCAACAAGAATTAAATAAACTACCAGTGACTAAAACACCCCACCGACTACCCCCGCACGCACCCGAGGCCTCGGAGGAGTGAGGACAGGCAAACACGAAAGCGGAAACGTAACAGTAGTCGGCAAGAAAACGTTCTAGAATACTGATAAATAAATAAATTCACGGAGTGAAACTACTCTCTAACGAACAGGAAATCGTAGAGAATATTATAAAAGGCGAAAAAGCGAACCAAAAAGTGACTAAAAGAGGAAAAACTCTTCAACTTTTGGGAGCGATTTTTAGTGTAACTTATCCGTTCGGATGCGAAGAGATAAGAGGAAGAGGTTACGTTGGCGGCGCTCGGACGCAAGGGTCACGGAGGGCGCCTTTGGGCGGGGGGGTATGAGCAATTTGGCGATGTGTTTTAAGTTTCGGTTATGCAATGTTGAGGTGCAACAATAGCAAAGTAGAATAGGTAGATACGTTGATTTATTGATGTAAATCCATGTTTTAATCCATCTAAAAACCCAAATTCCGCAGTCAAAATCATGAAATATGCGCTAGGCATTCCAAGGCACACTTGGCTCAACTCCAGCGTGAATAATGAGTTGCAAAAGAAAACACATCGAGATCAGTGCAGGAATGCCATGCATGATAACGTTATATCTCCGCACTCGTAACGAGTGCGCAATACATTCTGCATTGTATGTCGGTGCACTCAGAGAATGTACACACTAAGACAAACGCACGTGGTCGCTGCGTACAGCGTTGCCAGAGCTGAGTGTATGTTTACGTCGACTCGTGTTTGTGATACATGTGCGTTTGTGATCGTGAGTGCTTATTCTTCAGCGTGCGTACCTGGATGGACTTGATTATTGTTTGAACATAATTTTACGAACTACAAACTTCAAAGGCGTGTGTAAAAAGGGGTCGATTGTTGTTTTGTGAACATATGTACGAATTAGGGAGATTCGTGGCTAATCGTTAAAACGGCGTGTATAAACGGTCAAAGGGACTGAAAAGAATAAAATACGAAATAAAAAAGTTTGACTTGAATGTCGTTGGACTAACTTAACGGCAATCAATAAATGAATTTATTATTTCTTTCATATGTTTTCGCAAGGTTTGTGTACTACTATAAACTGTTGTGTGTTACAGTTTATGTATATCACAAAATGTTTTTATTGTAAACTGAAAGTAATTTAGCCTTCCATGGGTTGGCTGTCATATAGTAATACGTCATTTGATTAATTTAAATTTTTTTTTTTTTTTGACTATTTCAATCACGTTTCGTCTGCTATTACGACTGAGCTTTTATTTGCAAGATTTCATTCATGAAAACAGTGAGTCACATCGAATTAAGGCTGATACTGTTCTGCTGAGACTAGCTACATGTAGTATGTCTGCCTCTTGGTCTACATGTTGCATTAAAAAAAAAAGAACAAGACTTTTCTTATAACTTTGATGTGATTTGGACTTATTATTGCACCAAAAGTTTTCAAATGTGTAATTCTTGATGAGGTGAAGATGCTGCTAAGTTTTTTTAATTTAATAAATTCATTGAGTGAGAATTTATTATTTTGAAATAGGTTGAGCAAAGATGAATGTCCATTTGAGTGGAAACTGAAAAATGCATTGAAACAGATTGAGCAAGGATGAAATGATCATATTTTGGGAAGATTCTGAAAGAAAAGTTATGTTCCTCGTGGTTAAACATCTTTTCCAAAGTTGTTTTTGTCAGTTACTTTCCTCTCTGAATATGATATTATCGTTTGCTCAATCTGTTGAGCAATAATGAAGATTGCATGGATGATTGACTGAACATATTGAAACAGACGGAGCGAGGAAGAGTGACTATATCTCATTCTGATAAAACCTAAAGTCCAATGTTAGACTGTTACTGTAGCCAAAGGGCTTCATAATAGTTGTAAGATTAATTCTTCAGTACAGTCAGTTAATCCTCATGGTCACATTTACACTTAATAATACACCCCTTCCTGGTCCCGGCGCTGATGATTATAAAAAAAGGTATCGTGATGGTGTGTTTTAATTTTTTAATAGTTAATGACCATTATTATGACCACAAAAAAAACGTGATAAACTTGGGCTCCCTGAAACCCCTGCGGGCTCCCTGAAAAAGTGCTTGAGGAGCCCGGCTGGCTCCCTAAAAAAAAAGTAAAGGTCAGGCCCTGTTACCATGCAAACAATTCTCTCCTAAATAAACATTTGTAGACTAGCGTTATGTTAGTAATAACATATACATGTACGTATTGTTTTACATGTTGTAGATGCATAATCCAAATAATTGATTATTAAATAAAACTGATTTATACAACTGGACATATCTGAGATTACCGGTAGTGCTATTTCATATAAATCTTATCCTGATATTGTTGAGTACACCTCAGCCCCAAAGGACCGACATGAAAATGAAAAAACTTCCTGATGTGAGATTGGACCTTGTATTTCATGGTGTGACTACTGCAAAATGAATTTGAATAGGCCTCTGTGATCATAAAAGAATAGGCTTATGTGCCTATAGACCTTGAAATAATATACCTACATGTATATGACCATAAAATAATTGTGATACTGATGTTAATGTGACCTAATTCCACAGATGACAGACAAGTTAGTCTGACTACCGGTAGATTATCTAAGTTTTAATTATTCATTGAATAAGGCGCATGAAGCAACATTTGTAGAAGAAAGACGCAGTAAGGGCTGCTTGTATTATAATAAAGAAGAATAGTGGAATAGCCCTAGGGTATACAGTAATGTCCAATATAGTATATGCCTACAATGTCCATGGATGAGCAGCGTAGGTATAGAAGGGAGGTACAAAAGTTCACACCAGTGGGGTCAGTACAAATCAATACCCACGCTTTGTGCATTCAGGTAAATCAATGGGGTATACACAAGGGTCCCTCAAGCTTGCCCCCCTCCTCCGTAAGCTGCCCCCTCCCTCCTGTATGCAATGGGTGTATAAAAGCTTGGGGATAGTGGTTGGATGGCTACCCTCCCCTCCATTACTACATGTAGAAAGGAGTTGATTGCTCACTTGTAGTGGGTGTAACCTACAAGTACATTATTGTACATGTTTGAAGGAGATATGAATTGTATCATTTGCCCCCTCCCACCTCCCATCATCACACACTACCCTCCCCTCCCCCTTCCTTACAACCAATGTAGAGGTCAACTGTTCAATAAGAAAGGTTACTGCCCCTCTCCCTTTGACCCAAGCTCAACTGCTCAACCCATCCCCTCCTTAGTGTATGTACATGTACATTAATTGCATCATAGCGTTGTAGGGGTTAATGCCATATGATAAGGAATCTAGCAAACCTACATGTACCCACAATGGAATTATTATGAATTTTCAGTTTATAATCAATCATACAACAAATGGCTACCGACTGAGTATAAGGCCCAGGTCTCATGAAAACAACCTCCATTTATTAAAGATAACAGCATCTGTTCGGACTTTGGAGCCAAAAGGGCATTAGCCGACATTCTAACACAGAGTTAACCCCAGGGTGGCTCTCAAAAAGTATAGAGAGAACCATCCATTCAATTTCTTTGTCCTTTACTTCCCATTTCAGTGTGTAGGCCTATGAACATGTTATAACTTCACAAGATTACAGGCTCAAAAAAATCAAGCACTTTTGTCCAATCTCTGAATCAAGAATCCAGAGTGCATTGTCTGTTGCTGGAGAGGAAAGGGAATGACATTCTTTGTGTTTACTCCCCTCTTCAAAATATATAATAATATGTGGACTTATTTCCTAACGTGTCGAGTTCTAGTACACTGTAAATGCAGGGCATTTCTGGTACAAGATCACAGAAACCAAGCACTTTTTCCCACTTTTCGAATGAAGATTCCGGAGTGCATGGTCAATTGTTAGAGCGGAGTGGGAATGACTTGTGACAGGTCACACCGAGGGTCTGACCTTTCACACAGCGAGTAGCTGAGGAACTCCACCACTCAAAGTCACCAGGGGCAATACAACACGACGAATGGATCGAGAGGAAGAGGAGAAACCTCTGAATTAGCAAATTCAAGAGTTTTCCTAATAAATATTGCACTGTTCATGTATATGTACATGTACATGTAGGTCTGTTTACACAAAACAAAACAATGAAACCCTCTGGTGTAACAGTAATTTACTAGTTTGAAACTACATGTACATATACTGGTATGTAAACCTCACAATAACAAATATGTTGAAACAAACAAACAAACAATGGAAAATGAAGCATCCCAACCATTTCAAAAGGATTGCAGAGAAATCGACAATAACAATGTTGCAAACTTGCAATGTCAATTCATCATATGGTTTAGTCATTTATTTTCATTTGTTTGTTTGTACTTTTTCTCTTCTTTTTATCCACATCGGCAAACACGTACAATGTAGCTCAACCATGTATCTTTTCATAGGCATCATTGGATTTGGTATAAAATTGCAATTATCATAAAAGTTTAAAGAAGACTTGAGAAACTTTGTGTGCGGGCAAGCACTGAATCAAGAATGACCAGGGTAATAGTATATCTGTAAAGCGCTTAGAGACATTAAAGCGCCATATAAAAGCAGAATATTATTATTATTAAACATACATGCGCTAATTGAGTATTTGATCATTTGCAGGAAATCATACAGAATGTCAAAGATTAAATTCATGACTTTTCCAAAACAGAAGAACACTAACATTGTAATACAAAGAAGTGTTTTGTGACAAACGCTTGAGCTGTCATTTCTTGACAATAAAACGTTGTATGGGCAAACAACAGTCTTGCTAGGTTGAGCAAGAATTCTTCCAAGGTATTTTAATAAGTTCTAATTTGGTTTAATCAATGTGGATTCTGAACACTATGAATGGGCCCACCATAGAGCGATAGCCCTCCCTTCCGAGCCTCGTTTGTGGGACCATTATCCCCCCGGGTTGGGGGCGAGCGAATTCAGCTGGCTGAAGAACAACTCTTGAGGAAAATCAATTTTTTTTTTCTTCTTCTTCTCTCTCTTTGTTCCACCACAGTGAAAGCCTGCGTTCCCTCAGGTCTTTAGTTTATAAAGCTTCTTAGCCAGAGAGCTGTACAAACAGGATCTCACTCATCCAGAACTTCAGAGTACGACTTAAATACCGTTTAAATATTCACTGCTGAGAGAATCGGGTCCGTATTTAGTCTGGAGCGCTAGCTACACATACATGTACTCACTTGATCCGCCCCTTACATCATGGTACCTTCATACAGTCAACCAAATAATTCATACATGTACCCCTTGTAAATTTAAAAAACTGCAAAAATATCAAATTTACAAGGGCGATGAATAATTTAGTTGTTAACTGTACATGTACATGTAATAATACATATAAAAGTAGGCCTACATATAAAAGTAGGCCTACTTAAAGATAAACTTAAGTTCTGGTAATGCGATTGCATTGTGAAAGAAAAGGTGTGGAATGGACCAGAAAAGTTGATCATATACATGTAGCATGTAAGAAATGGTGTGTAATGCAAAGTTCTGGAGTCATCAAAATCATCATAAATTTGGCAGAGTCTTGGTAAAATAACAATCACTTACACAGAAAGATGTATATGGGACAACATACATGGTGTCGGGGCTAGTACTACCCTGATTTCCCTATCTTTCAATGCTCATTACTCAGCCAGTATACATTTTCTTCCAAAATTGATTGGCACATGACATTTATTTGTAATCTTGAACATTCAGTGTAAGTTTCGTTAGATTCTGTGAGAATTCATTTTCTTTTTTTACCAGAACTCAAGTTTATCTTTAATATCATTATCATATTGGTTAGGTGGGACTAGCCCTTGGGGCTTGCATAAAACATAACTAAAAAAAGGAGAGTGGCATTTGTGAGTTCTCAAGACAGGGACAAGAGGATGATCTACCAACGAAACTCTCAAACAACTTCTGTACATAAAATGACCCCTCCTCCCCCCCCCCCCCCCCCCCCCTCTACTCCCCCTTCCCTCACCACCCATTTGGTCAGTGTACTGAATTAAGTGTATAGAATTCCTGAAACTGCTCGCCAAAGTCTCCAGTTTGGCTGAAACGCAGCCCCCGAAAAAACACACTTTGATTCTGTAACATACACAGTACAAAAAGAAATGTACGTCACATTTTCTGACATGACCAAATAGAGAATAAGGAAGTCACTTTCATCATCAGGCATTCCTATCCCATTCCTTTCAATCGCTGATGATTTCCTCTTATTGGACATTCCCTTCCAAAAAAAGAAATTGTATGGAAACAAAGAGTCACTTTGTTTTCAGAAATTTAAATAGAATTTTGGTATAAAATTGAATTAAAAGACATCCCTATTAAGAAAGTATAAATTTGTATAGAAAAATAAAAGAGCACTTGTATTTTGTAATGAAATAATTGGTATTCAAACTTGTTAAATACAATTGATGGATTTCATTTCTCTCCCTACATGACATTTTAACTTATATTTAATATCTCTTTGACAAGTGTAACTATTGAAAAAGAGCAGAAAATATTTACAAATTTCAGTAATACAGGATGTACATATGTACATGTACATACAATGTATGTTTGTGTGTATTTTTTTCTTACATGCACATGGTGTACCGATAAGTGTTTTTATTCATTTTCATTCCCCCTCCCCTACTTTTATTGAGGGGGGAGGGGGAGTGGAGTATCGTGATTGATTGGGGGTCACTGCCCAGAATGTTTATCTGCATGTCATCAACAAAGGGAATAAAATCCAATTCTTGAATATAAATACCCTTTAAAAACTACTTTTGACAATAATTGCACAAACACATGAAATTCAATTATCTATGCTAGTGAATGATCATTGCATCCAATGTAATTGAGCAATTTAGCAATAGTTTCCTTAGTGTGGAATTTTAATCCAAAATGTGAAGAAGAAAAAAACAAGGAAATTGGCCTAGAATGAAGTATTAGAGGATTACAACCAAAGAATGAGTCAGTGACTCAGTGGATTGCACAGTATCCTACTAAATAGTAATCTCTTCAAGTATGCTATTACATTAATTGTTTTTTGTTGAAAGAATGATGGGCGTACTGGAGAAGAAAGTGATAGTGTTGCCAATTTAAAGACGAGAAGTTGATTCCATCATCCCTATGAGTATGATAGAATGAGTTTTTCCTCAGTGAGCAAATGTCTAAAACTCTATATAATGCATGAGCAATATGTGAGTCCCAATAAATACAACTGTACTACCTTAAAAAAAGAACTACATTGAACATAGAATTTGTAGTATGCAAAGAGAATTACACAGAACTAACATAGGAAAAAAAACATCAAAGTGTGTGGAACAAAAGAGAACAATCCAAGAAAGTAGTTCACTATTTTGTACCTTACCATAGAATGCAACATTCTTTCTAAGAGTTCAACTCAAAACATGGATTCATCATTGATCAGAATGTTAACATTTTCACTTAACAATACATTCTTAAATAAATAAACCATATTCACTATTTTGCTTGAAGTGAACCCAGGGTTTTCATGTATGTTATCTTCAAAATCAAATCATTTTCTCACAGTACGATATCAATCTTTGCACTCCTATTCTAATGAATGTGCAAACTTAAGAATTGTCAAAATCAAATAGCCCGAAGCCTTTTCTTTCTAGCTTTCTTCAGACGGTAAACAGCAAGAAAAAAAAGAGGTCTGTATGAAAAGGCAGCCATTTAATAGACTGTCAAAAGGCTACACTGTATATTTACATGTACAATGTACAATGACAGTCTCCATTCCAGGCTACATATATATGAATTTTCATACTGTCTCAAAACACACAATACAATGAAGATAAATTCAACCAAGCCTGGCAGGAGTAGACTACATGTACAATATGTGAAGCCATACTGTACACGTACACATGTACATGTACAGCTGTACAGACTTTGTTCTCTCTCTCTCTCTCTCTTTCACTTTCTCTTTCTTTCTCTCTCTCTCTCTCTCTCTTTCTCTTTCCTTTTCCCTTTCTCTTCCTCCCTCTCTATCTCTTTCTCTTCCTCTCTCTCTCTCTCTCTCTCTCCTCTCTCTCTCACATCAAGTGGCAGAAGGATAGAATAGATGCACTCAGAACTCAATTAGAATTGAATTATTTCCATTGAGAAAGTACAAAAACATCCCCACCGTAGAGCCTGACAAGCAATTTATATACTCGGTTGAAAGAACAACAGATACAACGCCTGGTCCACAAAGGTCCAAAAATGGCTTCTTTCTATTTTGGGATATCTTCACCAACAACAAAAACAGGCCAGATAAATGTTTACACACTGCCAATGTTTAAGCAAAGCATTTGGCCGACTGCAAGTAAATATAACAAACCCCTTCAAAGCTCCAAGTCAGACTAAGATAAGCTATGGCAAGGAAATGGACATTGTAGATTTCAGTCAGTTTTATTTTTACCATCAGTCTTTATCAGAATAAGAAAAATATAAGCTGTGTAACATTTAGTCTAAGGGTGCGTTTAATCGACACTTTTTCACCCTAGAATCACGGTTTCTAAAGACGTTTAGTTTAAAACGCAATGCGTTCAAGCGATTTTTTCGTCGGTCGTAAAAATATACGTGTTTGAAAACACAAACATGAAACGCTGAAAAAGATGCGTTTTGTATCATGATTCAAAAGAATCACGGTCGCTAAAATTCGATTGAACGGACGGAGTTCTCAATCATGATTGTATGACGAAGCCTCTTCCGGTTTGGGAAAAACCGCGCGCCCGCTTTGCATGCAATTTGCGTTCACTATACCATCGTGGCCTGTTCCGTTATGTTATTCCTTGTTTTTCCTTCTATCATTTTCTCTTTCTGTCTTGTTATTCTTTGTTTCTTCCTTCTATCATCTTCTCTTATGTTATTCTTTGTTTTTATAATTCTATCACTTTCTCTTATGTTATTCTTTGTTTTAATCATTCTGTTACTTTCTCTTTCTATCTTTCCTTATGTTATTCTTTGATTCTTCCTTCTTTCACCTTCTCTTATGTTATTCTTTGTTTTAATCATTCTATCACTTTCTCTTTCTGTTCTTCCTTATGTCATTCTTTGTTCCTTCCTTTTTTCACATTCTCTTCCTTCTATTTTTATGTTATTCTTTGTTTTTTCCTTCTATTACCTTCTCTTTTGTTATTCTTTGTTTCTTCCTTCTATTCTTATGTTATGCTTTGTTTTTTCCTTCTATCACCTTTTATGTAATTCTTTGTTTTAAGCATTCTATCACTCTCTCTTTCTGTCTTTCCTTATGTTATTCTTCGATTCTTCCTTCTTTCACCTTCTCTTATGTTATTCTTTGTTTTAATCATTCTATCGACTTTATCTTTGTTTCTTCCTTCTATCACCTTCTCATTCTTTGTCTTATTATTGCGATCTATGCTCAAAACAGCAGTCGACAGTCGGCCGTAAACAATTCCAGAAAGCGCGTGCCGAAGTTCCTGGGCCATACTGCGCAGTGTGATGCGCAGTGGTTTGGCTCGCAATGAGCTAGAATCAGCGTTGATGAAAAATCGCTTGAACGCAAACCGCAGTGACCTTGCTTTTTGCAACGGCGTTTTGAATTGTGATTCATGTTTGTGATTCTAGCTTCGAAAATTCGATTGAACGCACCCTTAGAAACACAAATTAATGCATAGTTGTCCTTATAATATATTGATCAGTGTCACCCATTTTCATATTTTAATGTGTCACCAATTTTACAAATACAACAAATAAGATTTAAAGGCAAATAATTTGTTGCTGTACATGTATGTGTGTTCGAGGGGAGGGGCCAAACACATGCATCAATCTCAGGAAGAATTCATGTCAGAGGACACGATCTGTGCCCCCTCCCCCCCCCAAAAAAAAAAAAAAAATAATAATAATAATAATAATAATAATAATAATAATAATAATTTAAAAAAAAAAAAAATAATAATAATAATAATAAATTAAATAAATAAAGAAATAAATAAAAAATCAAAAAAATCCACCACTATGCATTTTGAAAATGGGCCCATGAGGTACATGTAGATGTACTATGAGCATCCATCACCAAACATAGAGCAACATTTCATAATGCGCCATTCATGATCACCCAGCGAGCCACAACACGATTGTTGATGTTGACAACCAATGAAAACATCCTCGCTGACATGATGATGCTCACTCTGCAGCGATCCACACAATACACCTGACCCCAATGACCTACCCAAGTGCAATCAATTAAAATATCTACCAACACAACTACACTGCAACTACCTAATTGCACCTGCCTTCTTCTCAATTTCTATATCAAATGGTCACTTCTCTGCCTCAGAATTTTAACCACAAAATAAGAATATTTGATCATTGTATGAGAACAGAGAGATCCAATTTCGGCTATTAATCAGGGTTCGCTTATTCAATTGTAAACAGCGTGTACTTGTTGAGATGCACAGGGTAATGTAGCAGAGGATAGGAGAGCAACCATTGGCCATTGATAGTATTTGATTGGAATAACCTTCTTTTTCTAGAGATTGAATAAAAGTAGGAAAGAGGCCTTACAAATGAAGAGGACAGACTGGTGTAGTGTACAACATGTACATGTATGTAAGCTATAAAGTATTAACATAAATGTAATCATTAGCATATTTTAGCTGGGACGCAATTAGCATTAAAAAAACATGTACCGGTAGGCATACAATAATGATTGTCTACTGTAGTTTGCAGTTCACGCTCGAATGTAAGTTACTGTACAGGCTAATCATGTCATCTGCTGAAAGCCAGAAGGTTTAAGGGTGTATACATGTATATTGAAGTAATGTAACTTTGATAAATTACATGAGTTAATACCCTTTTGACTCTTCACAGACAATGTTTGCACAAAGAAATTAAAGAGGCACTGTTACAGGGTTTCAATATAAAATGAAAGTATAACATATCTCAGGCTTGCACAAAAAGTCTTCTAAAATCTTCTTTGAAGATTTCAAGCAACAACAAAAAAGATGGAGGAGGGGGGGGGGGGGGGTAACATGGTATTTAAAAGGTAGATGTACAGTAGAAGGGTGTTAACTCTGTGTTACAGGTGTGAGGTAAAACTTCTGGCTTCCAGCAGATACATACATGTACATGGAATAGGAAGAATTTGCCTCTTGTATTTCTTTGTTATCCTTGCCTGTTTGGCCAACACAAAATATGACACAAATACCTTTAGCTCTCTCATACTTGTGTCTACAAGGCATTTACATGTAGTGCTCTGCTCACTATTCATTGCTGACTGATTGCCATCAACCGATTTAGGTGGATTCTTTGGTTCATAAAACCAGACAAAATAATGGCCAATAAAGAGGAATACAAACCTTTATATTCCATTAATTTTTAACATCAAATAAAGAAATACCGTAGTTGAAATTAAATAACATTGCAATATCACGCACTACTTATCCTATGCAGCCATCTAACTTTAAAATTCTAAAGGAAACTGTGCACAAGAAAGGATGGGAGGGGCGTGAGAAAACTCTAACAGGAATTCATCCATAAAAGTTGTTAAAACCCATGTAATAAACAAAAGGCCTAATGCTGCTATTGTAAGAATATTGGGAGTAGGCTGGATTTGGGGTTTTGGAATAAAAACAGTTTCATGGACCAGTGCATTGAGAGTTTGTCCTCCATGTATATGACCCTGTTTGCATGTACCGCAAATCTGCAACGCAACTTGCAGTTCTGTAGGCCTAAGGGTCTACATACATAATGGTATACATGTACATGTACTACACAACTTCTCTGGGTGCGTTTATTGGGTCTTGCCACTAGATATGTACATATCGTACCCCACTATCATACCCCACTATCGAACCCCACTATAAAACGAAAGTGATTTGCGGGATGTCGCGTTTATCGTCTCTTCACGATTCAAAATAAAGGCCTTGTGTCTGCCCAGCTGTTTTGCGCCGTTTGACCAGGGAAGCAGACAGTTTCTCGGAGGTCAACTACACATGGCGCGCGCTAGCCTCCGAACCAGAAATTAACCTGGGTGGTCCGATTTGTATGTGGGTTTCACCTGTATTCACCTGTATTCACCTGTCTTTTCGGGCTCCATCGTAAGACAATGTCTTGTAATGCCCTCCCATACATGTAGTTCATCAGTACACCACTGCAAAGAGTTCGTTCCTTAATACAATAGATCCATTGCTTTGCGTTTATCATCTCTCAGAAACGTGATTCTGGCTGTATGTCACATTCAAAACACACCTTTTTGCGTCTTTAGATATGCCCATACTATGTATGTAAACATGTTTACAACCCTAATGACTATTGGCAGCATAAATAATTACATAATTTATGAGTATGCCAGGGCAGGGCTACATTACAGTATATACATTGTAGCCTGTATCTTTATAGAGTTTCTTGACATGGACATTGAAAAAGTATGTTCTTAAATTATACACAAAAAATCATTAAAAAGTGATACATATTTCTTATGGCATTGAAAAACGTTGCAAGCATTACGTAAAATGGAGGCCTTTATCACCAAAGAAGATGGACTGTATATTACAGTGAACAAGTACATTGTTGTAGCATATTATTTTGTAAATACCGGTAGTCTATTCTTGTGATCAAATTCTCATAAAATTTACAAGGCATACATGTACTTGAAAGTTGAAACTACATGTAGGTCTTGAAAGTTGAAACTAGTTCTTGAAACTATCCTACAGACTTGAAGATGAGCTTGGTTGTCGAGACTGACTCAAGGTCTACTCTACATGTACATTTGTACAGAGCCTTATCATTCTGCAATCTTTCAAATACATTGCAACTAGCACAGAAATGCCAGAATCAGTCTGGGATCTCAAGACTCCCTACAAAGGAATGTGGTTGTTTGTTTGTTGATGCAGCTTTGATCAGTCTGCAAATCAGAAACTTGTCCATTCAAGAGGATGATTCATTCCAACATGTAGGCCTACATGTACATACAAATGGTCCTCATATTGTTTAAGAAAATCACTTTACCTGAAAGAAAATATGTTGCCCAAAAGCCAGAAGGTAAGAATACTCCCAACCCACACAAAAAAAAGGTAAATACCGGTACATGTACATGTACCAATAACTACATGCATACAAATACATTTATTTTTTACTTTAAAGGTAATACAAATTTTGAAAAATTGCTGGATAGTGATGCTTTACAATTTTGATATATTTGGATGCCCCTTTGTGGCGCATTGACAGCTAGCACCCAGACTGTTGATATTTTCTCTTCCAAAAATACTGCGGCCTTTACGCCGGCAAATACGGTACCTTTAAGACTTTTAGACTTGACTCACAAAGTGCACCTACAAACAGGCTATGTTTTAACCACATGTTTTCATCACTTACTAAAGGAACATTTCTTTCTTTCTGAAGCATACAGAATCAATGGGTGGCTATGCAATGGGATGTACAGTACACCAGGGGCTGTCAACAAGTCTACAAAACCTGGTAAATGGGATTGTTTTTCAGCTGACATCATTTGAAATTCAATCTCAAGAGAAATAAAATTCAGGCATACCTGGAGCCAACAGTGCGTGACCTCTAAACCCTGTAGACTACCCTCCTCTAGCTTGCAGACCCCAAGATTGAGCAAGAAAGTGAACATTTATTGGAAGAAATAATCTCTATAAACTATAGATCTTCATCTCATATTATAGCCAAAGTTACATTTCAAACAGTAATCACCATACTCAATATTTGTGTAACCAATTTACGGAGATGAAAATGATGACTGCCCTTGATGGTTCTATTCTCTAAAATCAACAAATTATTGCCTTTTCAAGAATTTGACTTGAAGTGTGGAATAAAGACCATGTCAAGTTCTTGACCAACTCATCCTCCCTGGAGATTGCAGTCTCCAGAGGTCATAGGTCATTTAGAGATAGACAGATGTAATGGAGAACAGTGTACACTCAAGAATACACCCATATGTATGCATGTGTACAGTACATGTACGTGTATTCAAATTCATTCTCTGTTTCAATTTTATGTTAGATTTCTTTGAAAAAACAACAAAATACACATGTACAGTGTACATTTTACATGTACAGTACTTTACGGGCACCATCTATACTTCTCTACATGAAAAGTTAGTTATAATAATTTAGTTGCTGTACATTGTTAAAAAGCATAATGGATTCAACTTGATGCGCATGATGAAGGAGGATAGGTGCTGATGACAAATTAATCCACATAATAAATACGGTAGGCGGCATAGTATGCAGGATGCATGGAGGATAGCTCTTCATGTACAGTGTACATGTACATGGAGGATAGCTCTTCATTGAAAGTTTGACTGACAACAGGTGTTTTACGACCCCCAGGAAAGACATTTGTATGTCGATTCACACTCGTCTTCAATGCAATGATCGATGGCACCAGTACATTCCCACAATGACTTACTGAAATTCTATTATGCCTTTTTCACCTAAAAATAAGCTGAATCCTGCTCTGCAGTTCATGCATCCACTGCATGTACATGTACATTAGTTACAGTAACTATAAAACAGGCCTGCTATAAAATTAATCTTCTTTAATACTACCCAAAGTGTACAAGATTTAATGGAAACACATGTACATGTGCATGACATGTACATGTACATTTCAAAGTTGCAATGCATTAATTGCACCAAGCCGATCTGATTATAGCAATACACAAACTGTACAAATACAATTCCCATAGAAAATGGACAAAGGCAACTTTTGGATTGAAAATCTGACCATTCACAATCAAACAAGGTTGATTTTCTGATCAATGAGACCACCCAAAACCACAATTTGGTCAAAAACTTTGTTCAAGTGAAATGAAAATGAAAAGTTCAGATTTACACCAAGTCTCTGTATCGTGTTTGCACTTTGCAAATTTGAAGGTCTATGCACAAAATATGTGTAAATAGAGAGCTCTACCATTCCATCAATACAATTGTACAATTATCTCTCAAGAGAGTTGGGGTAAAGAGTGGATAATAATATGAACAAATCTGTTTTTTGTTCCTACATAATACAGGTTCTGTACTGTACATGTAAGCCTACAGATTTTTATCTGCATTTTTTATTTGATTTACATGCAAGAACTTTTTTAATATAAACTTTGCACCATTTCTATTTAAGTTTGTGAGGGTGCAGTACCGGTATATATTATTTCTAATTTGTTGAATGGTTATCACATCTATATGAGTGTTCCAGAATGGAGAATACTATCACACATGGCCATTTCTGAAATCAAGGTTTGTGCAATTTTATATTGTAATGCTTCTATTATAATACAGGCAATAATGAAACAAGTAATGATAGTAGGCTTGGTCACATCTATCACGAGTTCATAACTGCAACAATATTAAAATTGGTCCATATTTGAAAGGAAATGGATCAGAGAAAACCTGTGCTGAAGGCCAGGCTCATGAGCATGATCTTGTATGTAAGCTCCAATAACTTTCCTACACGTACATGTGTACATATTATGGTCTAATTTTGTAAATTAATTACAATTCATCTTATTCTACTGGGAGGCTTTACCTGCAGTCATCAAGATTTTAAAAATATCATCATGTTCTGTGAAGAGCTTTAAAATCTACTACTGCAGCATCAATTAATATACAGATTTAATTTACTCATTTACCAAAAATACGGCAGTGCTTAGAAAAGAAAAACAGAAGAAAATTGCACTAAAAATGATGAAAAATTTGGACAGGCTATAGGATCAGGGGGTGTTTCACAAAGATCCCAAGGCGAACTTACAGTAACTCTAAGTTGGACTTAAATATTATTGAGAGCCATTTGTAGCCTTGAAATAAAATATATTCAAAAGCAAAAATCAAGCATAATTTTAGACTTTTTAAAAATTCCACATCAAGAACATGAAATCTCCTTGATAATAGAAAATATGAATGATTTGAATCAACATTTTATGCATTTTAAATCAACTTTTACAAAATATTTTCATAGATGCTAACAGCTCTCCATAATTGTGAAGTCCAACTTAGAGATAAGTTCAACTTAGGATCTTTGTGAAACACCCCACAGACATACAGTACATATGATATTTATTTATTTATTTATTTATTTATTATTTCTAATCTTTTGTCAGGATAGCCCATTCACCAATAATGTATACATGTACAGTCATTACAGTGTACATTTGTAAAAGTACAATTTGTAAAATATTCATAACACTCAGTGTGATGATTGAATTCACAACCAACTGTGAGCAACGATGATGTCTGATAAATGTAAACTAGTCCAAACTTCCTCATGAATGATCAAAACGATGTTAATTCAATATTTGCGGCTTAAAGCAAATACTACCAGTACATGTAGGACTCCCTATATATTAGTCATGTACATGTATGTGGGTTTTTCATAATTATCTGTCAATATTTGAATAGTTTTCACAAAGGATCCATTTTCACCAGTCATTAATATCCTATGACACATGAACTCATACAGTACAGGCAGATCTACGTTATTGCAAATCATCGATTGTACATGTAGCTCCTGGGGTATCGTGCCGCTGGGAGACGCGCGGCCCCTGGGACTTTATGGCCCCCTGTGAAGAGGTCAGGACTTGACATACATATGTAAATAAAGTAAACATACATACTGTACGATCTCAGAGAGGTCATAGAAAGGTGACTGATAGAATATGAATAGTACCAAACATAACATCGCCGTAGAGAAGTAAACAATGCCCACCTTGAATTATTTTTCTTTCATTTCACTATCTTTTTATATTTATTAAAGTCAATGAATTTCTGACAAATGAAATTTCCCACAGCAAAGATTTTATTTCTCATTTCCATATGGCCTACTGTACGTGTACAGTGTACGTGTAATGTAAGTCATTTGTGCTTTATGAGAAATACATTAGACCACATTACTGCTCGAAATTTTTTACTCATTCTCTCCCGTCTTACACACTCTCTCTCTCTCTCTCCCTTTCTCTCTCTCTTTCTCAGACATGTCTACATGTACATTAATTGAGTGTGTGTAACAGTGGTTTTAAAAGTACAGTAAAAGCAAAAATACCGGTAATCAATTCATTCATTCAGATCTGAAAATACCTGGGAAGAACCTGCAACTCCACTATAAAAAAATACACATTTTAGATTTAAACCTTAAAGGTAAAGACCAGTAATGGTCATGCGATTGCATTGTGAAAGAAACGTTGTGGAATCGATCAGAAAAGGTTGATCATCTAGCATCTAGCATCTGCAAGGTTCTGGAATCATCAAAATGATAAGAAATTTGGCCCATTCTTCGTAAAGTTACAAGCACTATACACAGAAAGATGTACATGGGACTACCCTATCTCTCTCACCAGACCATGAGAGAAATACATTTACCAAATATATGAATTAGTAGGCTGTTTCCCGGCAAATTTTTTATCATCATGTATTAGTCAAAACATACTCTTTCACATGATTGGTAATGAGAGCTTCCATTTCATTTTTTGAAATTGGGGCGTTGCCAATACTGTCTTTACCTTTAAAGTTGATACTCCTAAGACAATCCCAAATACTGAGATAATTACATAAATAGAAAGCGTTTACATGTAACCCCCATAATAACACCAAATGGTGTCCACCCGACAAAACAAGTTTAGAAATAATGAATTTATTCGAGTAAACTCTACCAAAATATCTAAGTCTGAAACCCGGAAGTGCACGTAGAGTCGGGCCTCTATCCGTGACGTCACGAACGGGAGTCATGGGCTCAGTGAGAGTGAATGGCAGTGATATCCCTACGTAAATGCTATCCTGTCAGAGCTTAGATTTGTTGTTGTTAAGGAGTATATTTGATGGATTTTCTGTTTTCATTTGAATGAAGAATAACGAAGCAACATTTTCCAGTCGCTGATTTCTTTTTATATCCTCATATTCACCTATTTGGTAGAGATTTAAGACGAGTTTACTGCTTAGGAATTAAAGTTAAATCGTGCACTTATGAATAGGCGGATGCATTATATTGTCATCAGATGCACATGAGCAGTTTTGTAAAACGAATAGGTCTAGAACTATGATAGTACTTATCATAGATGTGTGTGACTGCCTCAAAAAAGGATACAGTACCAGTTAAACATTTTATGTTGTAAAATATCAAACTTGAACGAGATCATGCAAGCGCGCTTCCTCTATAATATTTTGGCGAGTGATGCGGCTCTTGCATGAACGTTCGTGGAGCGAGCAGAATCGGGAGGTAAGACCAAGCCGCTGCTCTAGGTGCTGCTTGCTTGTGATGGAACGTACACTGTACGTGCGCTAGTTATATGTTTATCGGCAATTGCAAGAGAATGAAAGCGACGTTGCCAGCTAAGAAAAACAACTAACAAAGACTTGCTCCTGACTACCGGTGTCAGAATTGGTAGATGAAGGATGTTCAGGGCCAAGGAAGGCGAAAGACATGGGAAAAAGGAAGAAGAAACCATCGGGAGATCGCTGTAGTGTAATGAACTGTGCATGGGTAGACAGCTACTGTTCACTCCGTGCGACCGTGCCTGGGCCGATTTCAACACCAAAACAAAAATTACATGGTGAAAATATCGACTAATAGCACATCGTTGGCATGTACATGTACATGTCATAATTTTTAAAGGGGTATTGATATTAATACTATGAAGTACTAGGGGAAGGTAAAGAATTGTACATAGAATTATGATTTATTAGACTTTTCAGCCTTTGAACAAAAATATGCAGAAAATCGTATCACTCTGCACATGTTTGCTATGGAACATCCGGGTACGTGAATATACTCTCTCCGGACGTGAGGTCATAAATAGTAGACCAGCGTTCGTGACTGATTTTCTATGCAAAGAGAGGCGGATATTTTAGACATTTCAATTGAGGATTTCGAGTAGACAGAATTTTTTTGTGATATACTAAGTAATTGAAAAACTTAAAAATAACATATACTTGCCGTAGGTAACAAATTAAGGGACATTTATTTGCTTAGAGTATCAACTTTAAAAATGTACATGTACAATGTAGTTGATTTATAAGTATGGCCAAATTAAGATCCCTACTTGACCTACATGTACATGTTGTAGTCACCTCTCCTAAGTGTCAGAATTTCCATCAGTGCTGCTAACACTAGGGACTTTTCGATTTGCACGCTCACTTGTGGAATGCGACGTACATGTATACGATCATTTTTTAAGCAGTGCCCATGCGCATCGACGAGCTCATTGTTTCGTAGCAGAATTCTCCATAAACTGAACACATTTTATATACAAATGTATGCAGCGCCAATCTGTTGTAGCATAAATATCAAGTACACTACAGTTCCATGCTCTGAATTTGGTGTTGGATCTTTCGTGCGAGCGCAAACATGACGTCACTGAGCGAGCGCTGTCGTCGAGTGAAATAAAAAAGGTAAAGAACAACGGTCAACGTGCCTCGTCAACACTGCATAAGAAATGACCGCAAACGTAGCAGTTCACTAGTAAACGTGCAAATCGAAAAGTCCCTACTGATACCCTCGTAGAGTATCGCAGATTATAGTTTTTCAATACCATTCTCCACCTAATGGCTATCCGCAGCCATCCCCAACCATCTTCTTTCTGCGCTAATGTACAGTGTACAGTACGTGTCATTTTGCAACGGGCATGTCTTATTTCATCACTGTTAAGTTATGAGTAAATTCTATGGAGTGGGAATGAGAAACCAACGCATGAGATGGAATGAAGCATACCAGGTAGCAGTGTGAAAGTTCACTTAGTGTGTACACCTCTCCTGTCTTCATTGATGCAATCCATCCATTCTTCCCGTCGTCAGTCCCTCTTTTCCCTTCCTTCCCCACTTTGTTCTGCTGATCATCTTATCACAATGATGCTAGATTACTCGCACACCGTGAATATGCAAGCGTGCACGTACATGTACATGTAGAACTGATTAACACACTAAAATTTAGCATTCTGCATTGCACATCTCAGTGGTGCACTACGCACTCAATATTATAGGTTATGTTATTGTTAACTCGTTATTGATATCACGTTTTATCAAACAGGGATCTGGAACCAACAGGTCACCAACATAACACGGATATCACTGCTTTAAGGGGCTGTACCTGTGGCCCTTGGGGGCCAATTGGTATAATACGACTACAGACGACGCGACCGCAGTATTCATGTGCGTGCAACATACGCGAAACAGAAGCTTGAGAACTTTGGTCTGTTTCGCGCCCTTTCGTGAACGCTAGCACGCGCCGACCCAGTTCATCTCTTGAACATGTACGTAGGTACGTTACAATCCCGGCGCTGAGCGGTGATCAAAATCTGACTTCTTGCGTGCGCGCCCAAATGCGAACGGTGTGGGGGACTCCCCTTAAAACACCATTTTCGTAGCTGTTATAGGGGTTTGATATTTCGGATACTAGTTTTATCATATTCGTTAAACTTTCCTCTTTAATTTGGTATCCACTTCATATGGAGATTTTTCATCACAACGATCACCAGAGAGCAAACAAAATGAGAGTTAACTTCCACCGTCTTTTACTTAAGGATCGAGTCGGTAGGACTTCAAAAAAAGTAAGCAGACCGATAGCTTACCTATTTATCTGTGCTCTTGTGAAATTTTATCGAAATCCTACGACTCGAAATGTGTATTTTTAGGCCCGGAATTGATGGATGTCATGTCATGTTTTGCAACTTCGAACGGCAGTCACCGAGTGAGAGTGCACAGCGCTGTGAGGGTGCTACAGCGCATGCGTGTGTACGTGACTTGTTGTGTGTGGTGATCCGTGCGATTGATGCAACGATGCGAAGAAAATACCGTTTTCTACCCCAGTTTTTATATGAAAATACTGATTATGAGTATGAAATCATGTAAAATATCGATAATTTATACATCATTCGTACATAATATGAAAAGAAACCATTCATTTTGGCCAGGATTAAGACAATGAATGTGGATTTTACAAACATAACAGGAATGAAAAGTTGTGAAAATCGAGTGACTTTCTCCAGACAGATCTTTGTTTTATTGTTATGGAACGTATGCTCGGTCAGATTGACCTTGTTTTTATCGTTTTTGCAAATATTAAAAATTATAAACAAATATAAACATTGAAATACCTGCATGGATCCTAGCAGGGAAAAAAATTAATATTTATTTTTCGGGG
>JAVYIG010013512.1:0-46885 GCA_035222895.1 Strongylocentrotus droebachiensis
GAAGAACTCATATGGTCCAACATTTCAGGCCAAAAGACATTTGATTAGATGACTTTGTGTTTCCAGGAGAGATGCGTAACACTGTATGTAGAATAGTTGCACCCTGATTGTGGCTATACCGAAAGGTTTGAATCTCGAATTGAAAAAAAATACTTGACTTTTTTTGCATGGTCGCGCAATGCACGTAGACTGCATAGAGATGCGTGCAATCTCTATGGGAAGAATTTTAGCACACAACATCGGGTGCACAATCAGACACCCTACTAAAGTACCGATTTTGAGTGAAATCAGTTGAGTTTTGTACAGTGGTGTTTGAAATGTTGAGAGTCAAAAGCACAGCTTTTACTACACAGCCAGGATAGTAATGCTCCTATGTGTGGTCTAGATCTACATTATAATGTTTTCAAATTAATTATACTGAACGAATATTATAAATCAAAGAGTTACCTACAGATAGACAGACACACCACACACGCTCACATACTCAGACATACATACAAACTTACATATCCCCCTCCCCCTTCATTCCAAAGCTCAACAAATCCCCCTCCCTTCCTGAGCATTCACATCTACACATTTGTTGGAAATCCTGTCTCTTCCTTTTCCTTAAGACCAAATTATATATTTAAAAAATGTCTAAGTCTGAGAAAGAAGTATTTGCCTCACCGTCCTTAACTGTGGATGTTGTCCCATTTTCTGAAGTGAAGTGTTAAAGTGCCTCTCTCCCCCGCTAATTCCTTTTCTTCTTGCCTATTTTCTATAATTCTTTTTTTTTATTTCTTGAGGAATTGGGGGTCTATTTAATGATAAGATATGATAACTCTTGATGAATCGGTTTCCTTGCATAATTTGAATACTAGGACACTGCTAACGTTTAAATTTCACAGGCGTGACATATTCATAATTCCTGCAAAGTTCTACAAAATTTGTTGTTGGCTGCAAAAAGGGATAGAGTAAAGCTAAAGGAGGGGGTAATCGACCATCTCCAGTTTTCGGCCGATTTGTTGGATGCATGGTAAAATCCCTTTAAAATACATCGCATAATAGCATATCACATATCCCACAAATACCATACCATGCCAGAGTCACTGAAGAACCACATTTGCAATGGAAAATATATCCTAAAATATCACATTTTAGCGATGTAATCGGCGGTCCCGCTACCCGAATCTGAAAATCAAGTATCTTACACGTGTCTGTAAGAAATATGGGTACCATAAAATGAGCTTTATTTCAAGTATTTTTCAGATTTAGAGCCCGATTTTGTGCAAGTCGCAAGCTGAAAAGTATCTCATCGCATGTATTAAATCAATGCAGCCGGACACTGCAATGCACACACGATATCTCTGTCTAATTCAGATTCCAGTTTTCGACATGGCCAGCACCGGGGAGCTCCGGCGTGGGATACCTGCTCCGCCCGCTAATGCTATAGATCAGCGCGGTAACGCGTGGCGCATGCATTTTAGCTAATACGGTCATACCAATTTAGCTCCATTTTCAGGGCCTGACCTTTACTTTTTTTTTAGGGAGCCAGCCGGGCTCCTCAAGCACTTTTTCAGGGAGCCCGCAGGGGTTTCAGGGAGCCCAAGTTTATCACGTTTTTTTTGTGGTCATAATAATGGTCATTAACTATTAAAAAATTAAAACACACCGTCACGATACCTTTTTTTCATGAATGAAATCTTGCAAATAAAAGCTCAGTCGTATTATAGCAGACGAAACGTGATTGAAATAGTCAAATACTTTTTTTTTTTTTAATTAATCAAATGACGTATTACTATATGACAGCCAACCCATGGAAGGCTAAATTACTTTCAGTTTACAATAAAAACATTTTGTGAAATACATAAACTGTAAGAAAAAAACACACAACAGTTTATAGTAGTACACAAACCTTGCGAAAACATATGAAAGAAATAATAAATTCATTTATTGATTGCCGTTAAGTTAGTCCAACGACATTCAAGTAAAACTTGTTTATTCCATATTTTATTCTTTTCAGTCCCTTTGACCGTTTATACACGCCGTTTTAACGATTAGCCACGAATCTCCCTAATTCGTACATGTATGTTCACAAAACAACAATCAACCCCTTTTTACACACGCCTTTGAAGTTTGTAGTTCGTAAAATTATGTTCAAACAATAATCAAGTCCATCCAGGTACGCACGCTGAAGAATAAGCACTCACGATCACAAACGCACATGTATCACAAACACGAGTCGACGTAAACATACACTCAGCTCTGGCAACGCAGCGACCACGTGCGTTTGTCTTAGTGTGTACATTCTCTGAGTGCACCGACATACAATGCAGCATGTATTGCGCACTCGTTACGAGTGCGGAGATATAACGTTATCATGCATGGCATTCCTGCACTGATCTCGATGTGTTTTCTTTTGCAACTCATTATTCGCGCTGGAGTTGAGCCAAGTGTGCCTTGGAATGCCTAGCGCATATTTCATGATTTTGACTGCGGAATTTGGGTTTTTAGATGGATTAAAGTGCTGGTAAGAAACAGCATTTTTCGTGGCTGATACTAGAAAAACTTAGGGAGCCAGCCGGGCTCCTCAAGCACTTTTTCAGGGAGCCTGCAGGGGTTTCAGGGAGCCAATGGCCACCGGGCTCCCGATAAAGTCGAGCCCTGGATTTTTAAAAAAAACATGGTGACCGTTAATTAATTATTTAATTAAAAATAACAATATATGAGCCGGCTAATTGTGGGTGATATAAGCAACACGAAAATGCCAACAAAAGAGCCAACATCGGCATTGGCTGAAATACGACGTAAAAGGCGTTATTTCGTTTTCTAACGTTTTTTTCAAAATATCTAATATTTGTGGTGGTACACAAGTATTAGAAATCGTTGTATTTCAGCCGTCTCTGAACCGATTTTTGATCAAACGAAGATGATTTTGTCATTTAAATATTATGTTCTTTCAAATGTGACACTCCGTTTTTTCATTATCTCACACACAAAAAAAAATTGTAGCGCCCTCTGCAACAGAACTCAACTATCCCTTTAAGTGGTCGAAAAACCCCTCCTTTACTCTACACTACCTTTAGTTTAACACAAAAATTCCTTCCAATTCCAAATGCACTTCGATTACTTTTCAACTGAAAGGCGAATGATACAAGCTTACTCAGCGTATAGGCTATTTCATGGGCTCTTATAAAACATGAGAAGAATGTGAAAATATACTTTTTAGTTTGAATTTGTTATCCCAATCCAAGATAGTGAGGTGTCAAGCCTTCAAGTTGGAGTTTAAGGACAGCATTGTTATCTCACGGTATCAATTCAATACTTTTTTTACTTCGTTCAACAGGTTTTGCATTGGGTGGTGCTATTGGACTGTTTGCATCGAGCGTTAACCCGGTAGATCCTGAGCTTGCAGCCAAGCAGAAGGCCAGAGATGTCTTGAAGGACATGGGAAAGCAGTGCTTATTTCACGCCAAGAACTTTGCCATGATCGGAGCCATGTTTGCCTGCACAGAGTGCCTTGTAGAATCGGTGAGTTGCACTAGAACAAAATCAGTCATGCAATGATATTTAGAGGGGATGGGTAAATTTCTTATCCATCCCACTTTTCTGACCACCTTCCCCATAAGTTCAATGTTCAAGTTTTGTTTATTATCATATATTTGATATTTCACATTAAAAATTGTCGGCTCTGTTTACAGAAAGTAGTAATAATGTTTGTTTGTACGTTTGTTTTACCTGACTGCTAAAACAGTATGTGTATGCTTGTAAGTAAGCAACCAGGGGACCAACAGCTTTAAGTGCTCTCTGAAGGACTTTTAAATGGGGATAAGTACCTTACAAAAAGGCACAAGCGCATCCACTTGGTTTCAAAACCGGGACTTCCCAGTTACGAGACCCCTGCTCTACCACCGAGGGAGGGAGGGAGTGGGGAGAGAACTAATTTCAACTCATTGAGGCAGCGCACACAATAACGCCAATTCATGATTACATGTTGAGACATACGTTGTTTGGACACACTAAAGATACACTTCCTTCCTAGTGTCATCAGCCTGTGGCATATACTTCAGGCATCTACTAGAGAAGCCCCCCCCCCCCCCCCCCCCCACCCTTAGGCAGTTCAAAAGGGGGCAAGAAGGAATCACACTCTGGCCAGAGTAGGCAGTACGCAGGGGAACTTTTTTACGTGCACCACCACAGTTTTTAGTTTTGGGATATTAGAAGGACAGTTTTGCAGCCACACCCTACACACGGCACAAAAGCACCACACAAAGTATGAAAATACTTTATTTAAGAGGCTGGTACTCAACTGGAAGAAGAAGATAAATTTAGGTAGTGTAAATATGCACAGCAAAATCAGCTGTTCAGTGCAGGGTTTTCTGTCTCGTGATCAAGTTTGTTTTTTTTCCTTCCAGAAAAGCGTGATTTTATCTCTGGGAAATATCTTGGCTTTGGGATTTAGAATCTGTGGTGCTATTGGTTTTAAAATCAATAGCCAGTGATGCTGGGACTCCTGGGAGAGGTCAAACCATAAAGGGGTTGGCTGTAGTCCCACTGGAAAACAGCATCAAAGAGGGCTATGCTAACTGGTGACTGCATGTACATTAATACCATCTGAGGACTACTATACTCAGACATCAAAACGCTATACGATACTAATAATGTTTTAAATTTGAGTAAACAGTTAACATTATAAGCCCCTGTGCAATATAGCAGCAATGTAGCTCAGTTGTATGCAGAATATCAGATATGCGTCATAAATCTCCCTAACAATATTTAACCCTAGGACCTAGATGTCAGTCAGGTGACCAAAGCCAAGTTAGATCACATGACTCGGATAACAGCTACAGCGTAATAAACATGGCCTTAGTGGAGGGCATTGAGGCCTGGCTGACCATAGAAAGTGAAAGTGATGTGCAAGGACATCTTGATTAGCCCTCACAGACTCACTATCTATCTAGTCTAGTGCAGTGCACTTGGATCCATTTTCTGACAATCTAGTATCCTGAAGTACCTGGCGTAGAACACCGACTATGTTAGTGTTTGTGAATGTATTAAAGTGACTCAGTAACATTGCCTCAGATTCTGAAACAAAATCCTGGACACTCAAAGATTTTTACCTTTTTTTAAGGGCTTCAATATTACACCATATCACAGACACTGATGCATCTCAGATTTAACATTGTTAAACGATGCCTTTAAGTCTGTATTTTGGGCCCATGAAGAAAGATTGCCCATATACGGTACATGTAACTAGTGACACATTGCAACAAGTTTGTGTGGTTTAAGGATAGAAAATATCAGTTACCTAAAATGAACTGTTAAATATCCCCCTTCCAATCCAATCTAATCCAGGAATTTGCATATCAAGTTGCCTCATTTAGAGGCGCTGATGTGATGAGACTGAAAAGCTACTGAATATGCCGTTCATGGTTCACAACATGGGAAAGACTGGGATGGTGGACAGATGTCAGCATTGCAATGACCATTTCAATTTATACCTGCAATCATCATCATTTCAAATCTTCACACAAGTACTTCCCACCTTGCACTTCCTATCTAGCATTTAAGTAAGAGCCACATTGTTGGCGTCTCCCAGGTCCCTCCCACTGCTTGTGACAGCCAGCATGTCACAGATTAGTACATGGTCCATGGTCTGATGGCCCGGGCCACACTCACAGGCCCGAATTCACAAAGGAGGTTTGTCGACAAACCTCCTTTTGTTTTTTACAAACCAAGGTTTGTAAAAACTCGTCAATACGCGTCGTATGACGCACATAAACCTTGGTTTGTCGACAAACCTCCTTTGTGAATTCAATTTTCTGAATTTCATGTAGGTAAACCAGTATACTTGCAAAAAGGAGAATATAACAGTTCTGTGTACTAGTAGCTGACTTTTATCTTTTTTGCACCACTAATTTCATTATTTTCATATCATATTTACAGTATAGAGGAAAACATGATGCCAAGAACAGCCCCATAGCAGGATGTATAACAGGCGGTCTCATTGGTTATAGAGGTTTGTGCATCTTTCTTTAATATACAGTCAAACCTGTCTATAGCAACCCCCCAAGGGAAACACAAAAAGTGGCCTTTTGTAGACAGGTGGTCTTTGTAGACAGGTTCCTTTAGTACATGATTCAATGAGAAACCATTTTCAAGGGAAACAACAAATGTGGCCTTTGTAGACAGGTGGTCACTAAAGCAGGTTTGACTGTATTTGCACTTTCTGTCTCCCACTCTATCTTCCTGTCGTGATGCCTGCATCTTTCTTTCATTTTTCCACTCTCGATTTCTTCCCCCTTATCTTTTCTCTTCTCTAGCATTCTCTCTCCATATACTAATTCTTCTCTTCATCTTTTTCTTCTAATTTTCTGCAACAGCACTGTTATTCTTATTATTCTCTCTCACTTGCTCTCTCTCTCCCCCCCCCCCCCCCTTTCTGTTCTCCCCTACCCCTTATTATGAATTGTTTTGTCTTATTCTCTTTCTCTACATTTCCCTTTTTTTCATTAATGATGTTGGGTCCTTGTTGTTTTTCTCTATATATTTCAATTTGCTATGATTTCAATATTTGCTTTGTCTTTCTGGGTCCTCCTTGCAATTTTTTCTTCCTCTAGATAGATTTGTGATACGATATAACCTAATAGAGGTTACATCATTGGTCTTTACAATTGGCCTTTACAACAACATTTGCATGCCTGTACAAGAATATACTTTCCATAGTTCTGTTACTGTTTAGTTGATGCATCACAGAAAATTTGCTTTGGAGGCATTATTTTTATTCAGAAGGTAGATCCCTCTTCCCCCTTTAGATCCATCTATACATTGAGGAATTAAATGTTATCAAAGAGAAAAGAATAGGTCTCGTCGTCCCCCGTCCCCCCCCCCCCCCCCCCGCCCTTTTTTGTTGTTATCTTCTTGAGATTTTAATCAGGGAAAACAAATATCTACGACTGATTGCTATTGTTTGATTTATATTTCTTCTCCAGCCGGACTGAAGCCAGGCGTTGCTGGTTGTGTGGGATTTGCAGCTTTCTCTGCGGCCATTGACCGCTACTTCAGCTTCCACTGACACTGACACAGTGGTCAAGCGATCACCAAGAGAATCGGAAGGACATCCTGGTGGTCAGTTCCAGAATGATGTACATCTTGACCGCGGTGGTTCTCTTTTGTTTGTTGTCATTGGACATTGGCAAATCAGTGAAGACTTGGAGCAATTATGCTCTCATTGCAGATAGAGCATATCAGCGAGGACCTCAGGAAAATATCTTTATGATGCATGGAGGAACATCAGTCAATGCCTCAGTGATAAACCCATCGACCGCTGAATTGTCTCGTTCTATAGGCTTTGTGATACAGGACATTGGACATTGAATCTCTTTAAGGACTTGGAGTGAATATGCTTTTGCTGCGGGTAGAGTAATTTGTCTGTTTAGAGCCAGAAGGGTGTTAAAGATAAACTTGAGTCCTGGTAAAAAAAGAAAATGAATTCTCACAGAATCTAACGAAACTTACACTGAATGTTCAAGATTACAAATAAATGACATGTGCCAAACAATTTTGGAAGAAAATGTATTACACACCATTACTCACATGCTACATGATCAACTTTTCTGATCCATTCCACACCTTTTCTTTCACAATGCAATCGCATGACCAGAACTCAAGTTTATCTTTAACTCGTTCTTTAACACAGAGGTCATGACCTTCTGGCTCCAAAAAGACGATATGAATGAGAGCTTTGAGCAAATATGCCTGTGATAGATGAATATAGACCAACCAAGTTCTTCAGGTGAGTGTCATTGGGTTGGTCGATGAGCGCCAGATGAATTGGATATTAACCCAATGAATACTATGCCTGAGGTAACTGGTGTCTCTAGAAAATGTTTGTCCTACCAAAAAGATGTTGTAATAACCGTATATAGGTTAACTATTGTACAAGCAGTTATTGTCGTGAATTTGCGAATTGCTCATTTATCAGGAATTTTACAACATGCAACAAATATTTTCAGTAGGTAATGTTGCATGTTGAAATTATTAAAGTAGGCCCTGTCACATAATGATGTTGTTGAAAAATACATATTTGGTAGTGGCTGTTGCTTTTTATAAATTTAACAACTCACAAAATTAAACCCTTGATCTGTGAAGAAAAAAACTTTACACAAAATATTAGCTTATGCAGTATATGCTGGGCTTTATACTAATTTGTCATAAAATGGTCTAGTTTTAATGATTAACTAAACTGTATGCATGAGCCCTATGTAACAATGTTGAAATTTGAGGGGGGGGGGGGTTAAGATTTAGATTTTCAGTAAATGTAGGTGCCCATGGGTCCAGGGCACTTTTTCAATGTTGAGTCCTGCTGTACGGAAGACTTTATGGAGAGCATTATTTGTCATCCTTTTTTTCATCATTAAGAATGTTTATTATTAATCCTTGCTAAACATAAAATGAGGAGGAGGGGAAGGAGCATTATTTGATGGGAGATATTTTCTGTACCGGGTAACCAAATTATTTCCATGGTATTGATATTATTAAGAAAGTTATTTTTATACTTTCCATCATTAAATCTTATGTCAACTCTCATAGTAAAAGAGGATGCACAATCTTTGTTATTTTTAACAAAAATTATCGTTCTAGATATCTAAACTTTGAGGGTTGTTTTTTATGAATTTGCTTTTTACCAAAGCAAAATGTAAAGCACCTAGTTATTTATTGATAACATTTTGCAAGAGTTGCTTCCTACATGTATGTTTGACCTTCTTTATGTTGATTACTATCAAAATTAAAATGGTTCAATAAAGTATTTTAAAATGATATGTATTATTGTGTAATCATATTTGATATGTCTCCCATTAGTGATACGAGACTGAAATTAGATCTGGAAGTTCGTTATATGCACTACAGGTAGACTAATGCTCAAAAATGGATTTCTGTGTAATATTCTTCTATTTCAATTTTATTCCAATAATTAAAATTGCTGAGATACATTTCACCATACCTGATCCAGTTTTGATAGAGGGCGCTATATTAGTAAATTAACCAGAGCCATCTACTAGTACAAAAAAGTATATACAGAGTTTGGCCAACTTGGTTTCACTAGATCACAAACACAACATGGCGTATATTCTCTTGTTTTGTGCTTGCCCAACAAACAATGGTCCCCATATTGTGTCCAACTCGAACCGGGTTAGCCAAACTCTGTGTATAGATGGCTCTGTATTGGGAATGATTTTGTACTGCAGAAAACTCCATTTAACATAGTCACAAAGACCTTCGCAAAATAAACTCAGAGGCAATTTCAGAACCCTCTCTGTGTATCACATAAAGGTCATGTTCAGTTACGTTAAAAAAAAAAGATGTAATGTTCGCACTTTCCAATGGATGCTGGGAAGAGCTCTTGAAATTGCGTCGGGTTGATTTGATTTTTGGAAAGTCTTTGCCATCTTGTTTAAAGAAGTCCACAGGTCTATACAAACAATAATGTGTGGATAGTAGAACACTCTCAGAGAGTGGTGCAATAAGGAATGATCAGAATAAACAGTGTTGGATTCAGAGGGGAGGGGAGGAGGCATATGGGGCCCCCTTCTGGGCCTCCCCCCTCCCTCTGCCTTATGTGACAATGTAAGAAGCCGTTGACACTTGTTATGTTATTTTGCTTCTTTTTTTTATTACCCCATTTATCAAGTTGGTCTTTTAAAAGCAAAAAATCTGAAAATATATCACTGAAAGTTTGAGGGAAATCCAAAGAAGGATAAGAAAGCTCTGAAGTTGTGATCTTGCAAAAAGAAATTGGCAACTCTCATGATTTCCTTTAATAATAATAATAATAATAGCCTAATAGTCCACTCCAAATTTTATTAAACCGAAACGGAAATTCTTTTTGCCCAATTGATCGTGAGCCCGGCAGCCACTGAGCAGCACCAGATCGACGTTGCTCTTTATGAGTGATGCCAAAAGGAAAAAGCTCTCTTGTGAGGACATTTAAAAACAAATTATGTCAAAATTTCATTTTTGTGGATGGAGCAATGGACATTTATTGAAGTTGTACAAAATGTATAGAGAGCTGCTTGCAAAGAAAATCTGTGAATTGACAGTTTGTCCTTGACTGATTGTAAGTTTTAAAATGTTAAGTATTTTTTTTATCCTTGAACTGATTTTCTTCAAACTTTCACTGATTTATTTCTCAAGTTTGTCTCAATCATTCTGATTTTTGTTGAAACCATTCTGATGTCAAGGTAGATGTACTATTTACATTATTGTGACTAATGTTGTTGATGAAAGTCTATTATTCAATAATAGTAAATATTGTAAATCTTAGAAACTGCATTGAATGTTTATAAAGAGCGATTTTGACTGTAAAGTGTAAATAAAATAAATTATGCTCATCCAGACTTTGTATCTGATTGCGACTTTTTACAGCATTTGATTTTTTCAAATTTTCTTATTTATAGGATCCGTTAATATTTTCTTCTATTTTTACCTGGTTAACTCTCAGGGTGAGTCGAGTACAATGCCATGAAGTAATTAGAATTCCAATAACCCTCCTTTTTTCTTTTTATCTGCATACGTCCTTCAATATTCAGATTAAATTGTGAACAATGCACAAGAAAACATTGACAAAGAAAAGGCAAGCAAATAAAAACAGTATTTATAAAAGGAGGTCGAGAGAGAAGATGAGGATGAAGAAACAAGGGATCATATTAGAAATGAAAGATATAGAGAGGGAGGAAGAGAGAAAGAGAATAGAAGGAGAGAGAGGGAGAGAGAAAGAGAAGAGGAAGATAATAGACCAAAGTTTTTCTATGTTGAAATAAATTGAAATGAAAGAAGACAGTGGCATCAATGATGAATGACATTTATACATGTATATGCCGACAGTTATCAAATAAGAATTTTTAAGGGGGTACATGTAGATTGACGTGACGACACGAGAAAGGGGAGGCAAAGAATCGAAACCAATACTGCTATGTCATTTAAAAAAAAAAATAGATCTGCAGACTTGTATCAATCGGATATGATATAATTACGGAATTGCAAAATGAATCTGAAATGAATAAATTCCAAATCACAGTAGTAATTAAGCATCAAGTCAGTGGCATAACGTAGTCAGCCTTGAAGGGGGTCAGGGGCTCTGCTGTCGGGGAAGAACTAGTCCTAGACCTCCCCGAAAGATGCCATGCAAATGAACAAGGTCGTCGATTGCAGAGCGTTGGAGCAGTCGTATCGCATTTTGACGCTCCTCCCCCCCCCCCCCCCTTCACCATTCAATTGGGGGCATGTGCCCGCCTGTGCCCCTAAAAAAAAAATTGATTTTCAAAACAATGTTCCTCGGCGAAGCTTGTATGGATTAACCCAATCAAAGTATCATGTGAAAGGACATTACTCCTTCTTTATGAAAAGCAAATAATTATTTTCATACAGCTCTTCGTTCGCTCACAATGAATTTAGTTTTCGGGTTTCGTTTTCTTCTGGGACGCCTTCGCCTTCTTCTTGATCACGTGTCTAGTTTATTAAACCTTTGATAATTGTCTTTTCCCTGCATCCCAGCCATCCTGATAGCACTTGTTATGTATACCCGGAGGAAATGGGGGAGGAAATTGTTCTTGAGATAACGGTACTTTAAACTTTCGGTAACGGTCAGTACTTTCCGCTCTTTGATAAAAAAAAAAAATTCTCGAAACAAACAGTGCATGGGCATTTCAAAAAGAATTTTGGTAGACAACTGTTGATGGGTGCTGAACACAATGGATGAATAGAATATAACATTATCTTCTTTTCATTCCTGTTATAGATAGCGTGCAGAACTATTTTGGGGTGACTTTTTAAGGATAGAAAAGGAATAATCGTGATGTGGGCCTTCCCTAAAGCTCTAGAGACTATATTATGTTTAATACTCGCTTGCAATCAAAAAAGTGAATGCTTCCAGTAATAATGTTATATAAGTCATGTTTTTGGAAGAACCCAAGTTAATGTGGAATAAAATAAAAACATTTATTTTGTATATTATGTTGTCTTTGCTTGTTGGGAAATTTTGGGCTCACTTTTCGTGAAGTTCGGCAAAACTAAGAAAGTATAACCTGCAAAAATGCAAGTAAGAATATAATGGATCCTTTAAAAAAAATCTTTGATGAACTTTCGTTATCTATTAGAAAGGTTAAAAACATCCATGAAGTCGACGTTATTGATAGGAAGCACTTCAGTGAATTTCCTTACTGTTGTAAAAAACCAGTAAAGTTGATATAATGTAAACCTCAAGTAAAGAACATGGCAAGATGTGTTTGTTAATGAATGAAGGATGAGGTGCTAGACCAAATTCAGAAACACCGAATAAACCAAAATAAAAAGGAAATAACAAGACCAGAAAGCTCGGATTTTCAAAATTCATTTATCGACGATATTCTTTCAACACTTTATCATATACAATCATCATATCAACACGTAGGAGACCCACTGTATCAAAATCTAGTTTGTCCATTATCTTCCCTTACGAGTAATACAAGAACATTTTTAATTTGTTATATATATTGTCCCTTTCCTTTTGGTGTACTTGAGTAAATATCAACTCACGTTGTCGAGAACGTATAGACGCAAATTTGTAAAATGTTGATGTACAAAATGTGAATATGTTTCTCAAATTGTTTTTAAAAGACCCTTATTTTTTGTGAGGTGTTTCTTTAAGTATAAGTTGATAGCATAATATGCTCCGTCTCTTCCCAAGATACTCTTAACTGTTATTAGCAAGAAGAACAGTCGATTACAAACCACAGGAAGGAAGCTAGTCCAGTATAGTTTAGTCATCTGGTGTCATGCTGATAACTGGGAATGTAGAGGTTGGCAGGTGTACTGTGGGCGTTTGAGAGGGTGGGTATAGGCTGGGGATGGGGTTGGGGGGAGGGGTCTCAGAAAAAATGGTAATAGTTTCAGGGTTGGCTCCAGGATTTCTTAAAAGATGGTCATACAAATAAGTTTAAAAAATTGAAAGAAAAGCAAAGAAAGACAAGGATTATTAAACATACACTAAAATATCTTAGACTAGGAAAACGGAGATCTGGACCCTACATTTTATATTCAGACACAATGATACATAAGACGAGAAAATAAATATAAACCTTTAGTATGTACAATGCATATAAATAAATAAATATATATTTTTTCTGACTGTGTTAATGAGAACTGAATTATTTGTGCTACCCAAATGAGTCATATTATATACATGTATACATATTTCATAAACAAAGATCAGCAGTTAATGATTGTATAAATAATTTCAATTATTGACTGATTGTGACAAGAACCATGAGCAATATTGAGCACGAAAAATGACGATTGATTAAATGATCACAATGATCATTCAATAACTATATTCTGCATATTACAATGCACATTCTTTACTACCTTGTTTGCATTCCAGCTAGTCGCCTTTTATAATTATACATGTATACATACAAATCCATCAACAATCCAGTATCCTATACTGGGTACCCATTTAACACCTACAGGTAGAGAGGTGCAATGTAGAAGATAAAACGCCTCGCTCAAGAACACAAGTGCCGTACCGGGACTCGAACCCCTGACCTTTGACATTTCCAGTCAGTTGATTAAACCACTGGTGATGGATGTATAGACCGATGTATATATATACATACTCGTCCTGTGGACGAGTTGAGATAGTTTTGGGTTTTACAATGAAGCTCGAAACGAATATTTAACAATGGTTTCTGAATTTTAACCACTTTGCGTGACTGTGTCATCTGTTTTAATTAACTTAGTACCTGAGAATTTCATTGCCACTGTCACCATCGTCATGATCATCATCAAAAAACTGAAATACTTATAGCATTATAATTACGCTTATTACTTTCAAAATTTTCATCACTATTATTGAAGAAACAGAAAGAAAGGAAAAGGGAGACACGTCGACTCCCAAAACTCTATTTTGTAGTCAGAAATGATCATGATAAATAAAATGAATGAATGTTTGAGAAAAGAATTAATAAAATAACCCTTTAATAAACACTACCATTGCGAACACACTATTATAATAATATATTAACGTTTGCATGTTTGGATTCATAATTCATTTAAAAAAAATTAACAAAATTAGGGCGTCAATTTTGTAAGTTTTATTAAAAATATGTCGTAATAATCATTGCCTTTCTTAAGCTGTTACCCCAGATATCATATCTTTGCCTGTGAGTATGCTTTTTCTCAATTCAAATGACAGTATGAAATCGATATGTTCATAGTAAGTCTATAATTATGCAGATTGATATTGATTGAACAAAATTACAGGTACATGTATTAGCATGATTGAGAATATTATTCCTAATTATAAACCAGGCGCATCTTAAAGGGATCCGGTAACTTTGTCTTAGATCCTTTAGAAATAATCCTTGATTTAGCTCATGCTGCAATGATAATTATAAACCTTTAGGTCAGTCAGGAACTCCATGACTTTTACAATCGCCTCTCTGATTATCAAGATATTAATGATTGGAATTACAAATTTTGAAAACCGTTCACCGAACGGTTTTCATAACACTACAGTCCATTGGGGAAAACGAGTATGGTAAAACCGGTCACTCACAGATTTTTACTTTTTTGAGGCACTTCTTGATCATTTTGAAGCGCGATTTTTTTTTTAGGGCTTCAATATTACACCATATCACAGACACTGGTAACATGTAGGACCGTTTATCTCAGATTTAACATTGTTAAACGATCCCTTTAAGCTTGAACGGGGTGAGATAATTTAAGAACAAACTCAGAATGATGTATCTAAGACATTTGTTGATGTTCATCTGGAGAATACTGTCAGTATGATCATGATAGTTGTTAATAGAATTTACAGTTTTCCTCAAATTTCCACTGCGAATGTTCCATAGATTTGGAGAGCGGCGGGGTCGGCGAAACTCGGCGCGTCTTCGTTCTCTGGACTAAGATGAGATTTGAACGCGGAACCTTGGTACGACCTGAACGACGAAAGTGTTTGCATAGGTCGCGGACGGACGTCGTAGAAATTCATCTCGAGATTTTCTTTTGCGCCATCGCTAAGGCATCGGGCACTTCGACTGACGACACTGTCCAGGGACGTTTGTGAATTCACCATGCGCTCCTGTTCCGCGGCCATGATTGCCATCTCGAACAAATTCTGCCCTCGCTCCAATGTCGTCATGTTGTTGTTCGCCCTCCTAACACCACCACCACCACCACCAATACCCCCATCTCCTCCTCCTCCTCCTCTTTCTGCTCCCCCTTTGTAAGCAACATCACTGGTATACGAACCCCCATCGATAGACCAGAGACTCCCCGATCCCTCCCTGGAGGCATGGTGGTCCGTGTAGAGTGTGTCTCTGCTGTTGCTGGTACTGTTGTCTTCGGCGGCGGGTGGAGGTCTTGAGGAGGTGACGTACGGGAAGATGAGGGTATTGACGTTGCTGAGACTCTGAAGACTGATGCTCTTCTTCTTGGTGAGGTTGGTTGTTGGTTTGGCCCTGGCAGATCTGTTAGGTGACTGATGCGGGTCACGTCGCGTGTTCCATGCATCTGAGAGGTAAATGATATTATGAAATTGCTTTAACATTAATATGACTTACATAATAATGTATCTATAATATACATAATTTGTATGATTTGTTTATAATTTTAAGTATGATTTACATAAAATATGTTTTAATAACAGAGAGAGGGTAAACGGACGGGGATAGACACAATGAGGGACAGAGGCGTCTCATCCTGAGTCCCCCTTTCTACACACACATTTTTCAAGTACCCCCAAAGTGTTCGTTTTTCCTGTAGAAAAGGTGACCTTTTACTTTACAAAACTGCCCCTTTTTCTTTCAAATGGGTGCTTCTTCCTTTCTCATAAGTGTTTTTTTTTTCACCTCTCATAAGTACACATATTCAACTTCTGATAGGTGCCGCTTTTAGTGTGACAAGGGCCCCTTTTCCTTTGAAATAAACGCCATTTCCCCCTTCTTAGAAGTGCCCCTTTTTGTTTAACCTCTGATGAGTGGCCCTTTTCAGGTGCGAGAAGTGCCCCTTTTCACCTCTGATAAGTAACCCTGTTTCCAAAAAGTGCCCTCTGTAAATGGTGCCCCCCCCCCCTCCATTTTTGAAAGACGCTCTGCCGCCCCCGGGAAAGGGGCGCGATAAAAATAGAAAGTGATATAGTATGGAGAAAGGGAGACAAGAGGCTTAGGGATAGGGATGAGGAGAGGAGGCAGAGGGACTGAGGGCCTTAGGGAGATGGAGAGGGACAATTTAATGCAGAGACAGATAGACGAGGACAAAGAGGGAGATGGGGAAAGAGAAAGGAAAGGGAGCGAGAGATATAGAGAGAGAGAGGCAGACGGAGCTAGCGAGGGAGACGGGGAAAGAGAGAAAAGAGACATGCCAAGATACCAAGCTACCAAACTTTGAAAGAAAAAATGGTTTACCACGTTAACAATTAATGATAAGGCGATTAAACGTCTAAATATGAATGACTTTAAAGCCTTAATAAAAATGATTGTTTATATCCGATAAGGTATTTAATGATTGTGGCTATTAAGGGTGCTCACCTTTTGCAACACGACTTGAAACACCACCTAAAATGGGTTGGAAGAAAGAAAAGAAAACACAAAATATTAAAACTAAAATAGTTATGCAAACGTCAAGGAACGACTTATAAGCTAACTTAGATTCCGATAGGGATTAGTAAGCCTCAAATTACATTTAAACACATGAATCCAAACAATAGTTTGAGTAAAGGTGGCCAATAGTTCATTGGCTACGTAATAACAAGATGTTTTCTTTATCGTTTAAACTCTGGGAATTCTCGCAATTTTTTTTTTTTAATGATTATGGGTTTTCAGAAGATGTCTATACAAAAAATAACAGTGTCACAAGATATATCTTCTTGCATATAGACAACTTCTTTATTTTGAACTTGCCATTGCGTTAAATATATTATTTGGGAGTAGTACAGTTTGCTCTCATTATATTATGTGAGTAAATAATTGTCATGCCGTAGTCATTTTTCCGCCATGTTCTCATAAAAGACCGTCTTATATATTTTCCCATGCTCGAAATAAAGATAGACGATCTCGTCTGAGCTAAAAATAAAGAGACAACGCTAAAGTGCATTGCTTGTTTATTCAGGAAGCCATTTCCTCGCCGAAATTCGACCAAGATTCGGTTATTGTTTAACATCAAACACTCGTCTGTCGATTGCAACTGGAAAGTTTTCTGTTGGTGGAAAACCAAGCCGCGGGAAAACGTAAATTGCTACATTGGTTCCTGGTGATTGATTCTGATCATTTGCTGACAAGAAGGCAAACACTGTAGACAGCAGCACGGCCAACATGGCAACCTGAAGGCGCTCTTAAAGGTATCGACTAGTTTTGGAAACGCCCCCTTCTCAAAAAATGAAATGGAAGCTCTTATTACCAACCATGTGAAAGAATGTGTTTTTAATAATACGTGATGATACATAATATTGTTCTAAGCCAGTATAGAAGCGGAATTAGAATTTTGTTACAGAGAGGTTGCATACTTTTCCTAAATTTTGGTGACAAGCAAACATTTATAGGGGCCATTTGGGACGTTGTGTCTTGGGTTTCAAAGCAAAGAAGGGAGGTTGACGTGGCCCTCTCCATGGATCCGTCACTGGGTAAGTGGCGGATCCAAGATTCTTTGACATGGGGGGAGGCAGCGGGGCACAAGTATAATGCAAAATCATCAAGGTTCCTTTTAAATAAAAACAATACACTTTTAGTGTCACAATGAGGTTCAAAAATATCTGACAAGTAAAACCTTTTCCCAGATCTGATATTAGGGGCAAGCTCCTTTTTTTTAGGGGGGGGGGCAGGGGGCACATGGACTTAACCTAACTGAAAACCCCATTTTATACCTATAGCGATTATCTTATACGAAATAGGCCAGGAGGGATAGTCGCCAGAGCAATACAACAAATTAAAAAAGCAATTAAGCAATTATTTGCGCATAATATTTTATTGCAACATTAATTACTTTGACGCTCATTTGTCCTTACTTGTAAGTATGATTGTAACATATTTATGGCCAAGAAGACTTATTAATCAATATACTCTGATGGTTTAGGCCATTAACCTGGTTACAGGATTCCATGCCTTCCTAGAGAAAATGGAATGTTATTGATATAGAGAAGAAGGCAAAGAGGGATCGAGAGGGGAAGAGGGGAGGGGGGAATTGGGAGGGAGAGAAGGAAGGATAGGAGGCAGGCAGGAAGGGCGGAAATAAAGGAAAAGAGATTCAGATTGACGGTAACACAGAGAGAAGTATAGAAAGGGAAGGAAGGATGAAAAGAGGGAAAGAAAAGTATAGAGAGAAAAATGGGTTCAAAATGAAAGGAAAGTAAAGAAAGATGGACAGGTGGAGAGAGGGAGAGAGAGAGAGGGGAGGGATGGAAGGAGTGAAAGATAGAATAAAAATTGAGACAGTTCAAATTGCGAGGAACTCAAAACAAGACAGAGGGGAGTGAGGAAGATTGAATGAGGTAAAGTATTTAATAGAGATTGAGAGAGTTCAAGTTTAAATGATACAGAGAGGGTGACAGAGAAGGATGGAAGAAAGTAATTGAGATTGAGAGGGTTCAAGTTTAGAGGATCACAGAGAACCGAGAGAGAGGGAGAGAGAGAGAAGGGGGAGATGGAGAAAGGGAAGGAGTATTACGTCTATGGAAGGAGCAAGAGAGAAAATGAGCTAGATAGACTGAGAGAGGGAGAGAGAGAGGGAGAGAGAGAGAGTGATAGATAGTGAGAGCAACAGATAGACAGACAGTGACATACATAGATAGATAGTGATACAGAAAGAAGGGAAGGGTAAGGATGGTATTAGGGAGGCAAACGAAAGTTATAGAGATGAAGAAGGATGCAAAGGGAGGCAGAAAGAGACGGAAAGGCTGGATGATATTAGAGACAGTAGAAATTGATAAAGATGGGTGTAGAAAACCACAAAGAGAAAGAGTGAGAGGAAGAAAGGGAGAGACAGAGACAAAAAGGGGTGAGTGAGAGGGAGGGAAAGGCGGGAGGATGGAAAGAGAGTAGAGAGACGGAGAGATGCAAATGGAGAGAATCATAAAGAGAGATAGAGGGGAAAGTAATAGGTCTGGAGAGTGAGAGAGCTGTTGTTTGTGGAGCGAGAAGAGAGAATGATGAGGACACAAAAAAGGGCGATTCTTCATGTGTGTCAATAGAGATGTGACAGAATGCATGCTTTGGGTGGGGAACTTTTAATTAAAAAACGGGATTAATTCTTGACAGATTGCTATTTGGAGAAACCTTTCACATCGATCGTAAATCATCACCGAGTATAGTGTTCAAGTTTGACACTTTGTTCATATAACTTCTCTCGGTAAAAGTGAACGTGAATAAGATTCTGAATAAACTATTTTCCAAGGCAATACCAACAAATTTGGGTCATTTTGTATTAATATGTTGCAAACCTTTGCCAATAAACCTTAATTCTATAATTATTACCATTACAGCTTCCTGATATTACTGTGCAATTGTGAGTTGAGTGGATATATTTGATGTAATATCTGCTACAGCTTGACATTTATGTGATCAATCATTGATTCTCATTAGGCATTCTTTAGTCAGTCTCAAATATGTATTAATTTATGATGATTGTTCTGTCGTACATATTCTTTGGTCATAAAATTATGTTCATGAAAATGATTACTCATGTGAAATTAAATTTATTTACACAGGGTAGCCACATCAGTATTAATACTACTCTTCCTGTGGGCCTTGCATTTTTTTGTATTACCCCAGCAGGAAACCAGGTACACCTAGGTGGAGAGTGGCAAATGTGGATTAATGTCTTGCCAAAGGACGTTAGTGCCTGGCTGGGATTCGAACCCTCAACTCTTAGATCGAGAGTCAAGTGACCACTATATCATACCTCCACGGCTAAGTTGCCCTTGATTTTTATATTCGACCAAACAGATAATTTTGCTCACAAGAATATAATAATGCTTCCTGAACATCCAATGTATTGCAAATCACTAGTTGTAACTGATTTATAAAAAAAATGATAATCGTTATTTTTTCTCTTCATTTCTAATTTTCATTACAAAAAATCAATGAGAAGATCATGACATCCTGAATTTATTTTGTTTTATATTTGTCCATGTCAAAAACTGATATTCATTTGCATTGGTTTCTACAGGCGTATACCCGACACAAACATATGCTCACTGGGATTTGCACCTTCTTCCTTGTATAATATAAAATTCTGATCTTAATAACAATTGTTTGTTTTCGTAACTCAAGAATGAAAGGTGGATTGATTGAATAGGGCCTTTTTAAATACGATTACATGTAAACTGGAATATGTCATATTCTCAAGAAACGTAAATCGGAAGAAGAAGAAAAAAACAGTCAATTTTCACAGACTTAATGGTGCTGCTGATGTTGGTGATAAGGATGTGATGATAATGATGATGACGTTACTACTAACGGTGATGAATATGCTTGTGATAAAATCCTGAATCATGATTTTTGTTTGGACCATGTCTGAAACTGATATCATCGCATTTAGTTTCTAAAGGCGTACCCGATACATGCTTACTGGGATTTGCGCCTTCTTACTTGCATTAATATGTTTTAAACAGTATTTATGTCACTATACACGTATATACATTATAGTATTTGAGTATCTGTTGATTTATTTTTATTTAATGAAAGGAAATGACTTTTCAATTTAATTGATCTGAATTGAATCGGTTTCGGGTGGCCCGCCTACTCCGGAGTGATAAGTTGCTCACGATTTTCTTTCACTACGAAATAATGAATAAAAATGCACAATAAAAGTTGCAATAGAACTTGAATGGTATATGTTGAAGAGGAGGATGATAATGTGATAATAGGGATGTAAACAAAAGTTGTGATGATGATGATGAAGATGTTAAATTTCATATATGATGATGATGATGGTGATGGGCTTGGCGATGATAATGCTGATAGTGATGATGGATGACTATGATGATGATGGCAATGATGGTGATGGTAAAGATGATGATGCCAATGATGGTGCTGTGATGGTAAAGATGATTATGATGATGATGATGACAATGATGTTGATGGTAAAGATGATGATGATAATAGCGTTAAATGGTAATTTGAAAGATGTCTACAGCAGAGAAACTGAATGACATAAACCAGGGATCTTAATTTTAGCAAAGAAAAAAATACAGGAGAGGTTTACCTAATCTGAATGGTCTCTTTCGTCCAGCGCATGCACAGCAGCATAGATCCTTTATAGCATCCCGGAATGATTTGGCCCTCCATGCGTAGATAACAGGATTCACTGCAGAATTGGCGTATCCACACCAATACCCAAAGAGATTCAACCAAACAGGGAGCTTGTGAAATCCCACGAACATCCCCAGGCTTGCATACACAAAATATGGCGTCCACAGAAGCACGAAAGACAAGACGAGGATGAAGAGAGTGCCGATGATTCGTTTCTGTTGCCGAAATATCTGTTGGATGTCCATCGAGGAATGAAGGCGTAGGCGTTCGGTGTATTGGCGAATGGTTTGGAAGATACAGGTATAGAGGACGATTATGACCAAGATGGGGATGAAATAACCGATGATGAGGACGTAGTAAGCGTGGGAGCGTTCCAACGGCGTCTCAGGGTACTTGGGGCCACACTGCGTCGTGCCATTCTTGAACTCGTTCGAAGACCACCCGACCAGCGGGCCGATGGCGCAAGAGAACGCCGACAACCACGCCAGAGAGATCATCATCCACATGCGACGGTGAGTGATGATCCTTGACAGCGGCTTTACCAGCGAGAAGAACTTGTGGATACTGATGTACATGAGGCTGTGGATAGAGCCGACGAGACACAAGGCATCAAAGAATGCATTGGTGTTACACATGGCCATTCCAAACACCCACTCTCCTGTGATGATTGTCGTCAAGGTAAAGGGCATGCACAGGAGCGTCACGGCAAGATCGGCGAAAGCCAAGTTCGCGATGAAAATATTCGTCTTGGTCCGCATATGCTTAAAGGTAATCATGGTTAGCAGGATAAGCGAGTTTCCTATCAAACTTACAACAATGAGCAAGCACAATGTCACCGAGAGCCCAATCATAGTTGGTCGGTCCCACACTGCTTGGGTAATGTTCGTTGAATACACTGTGCTGCCATTGGGTCCTAGTGTAGGAAATAACGTCGAAAGCGACGACGATGTGGGCGACGTCATCGGCATGTTGATGTCGACGACCGGTTTGGAGCCACTCCGCGCCAGCTCGTTGTCCGATGCTAGTGTCCGCATTGAATTCCCCATTGTGGCGTCCATGTTTAGCGATGGAAATGACCCTACGGATCCGGGTAATGGAGTTGATGGCATTTTCTCCTTTCGCGGAGTGCTGTATAGCGGTGTTGAGATCGAGACGGATCGGTAGCCACGGTCTTTCTCTTTCATAAGTTTCATATAATACCACTCCCTTACTGCTTGTGTGTATCAAGTTTAGTTGCATCTGTGTCGTAATCCACATGTATACAATTACCTCCCAAGATCCTGCAATTGGCACTGAAAAGGACATTGTGAAAATGGTCTATTAATTCCAATCCTATGTAACTTATGAAAGATATTTTCAAGATATTTTTCATACGATTCATAACCAATTACGTGTATTTTATTTCATTTTCATTTGTTTAAAGATGTTGATCTCCATGTACAACAGTTTGTTTCACTATGGTTTTGATCGGCAAATTTTGCAGTGTCAACGAGTTAGTCATTGTTTTCCAGTCAATATTAATACCGCACCACTTTAAGAGCTAATAGAAAAAATTAATAGACAACCCCCCCCCCCCCCCCCCGAAACAAAAAATGTTTGATTCAACTCCAAAAACTTATGCTTAAAGTTATGAATGATTGGAAGATCATTCTTCAGTTTAAACAAATTCAAACCAGTGTCCTCATGGTCTGAAAAGTATCTGTACACTTTACAAGTAGGCCTACACCCACACAAAAAATGATAACAATTTTTCGGTCTACGTCCGAACCCGAGGTAAAATCAGCAGTTTTTATTTCACAGAAGCATAAATGGTTCAATAACTTACATTGTTATCCTTAAAATTCCAGTGCTCTATACGTGAGTGTATGTTTAACACCGACATTGTAGAATAGTATGGTTTCACTGCCAGACTAGATGAGCATCAATGTTGAATGACCAATAACGCGAATTCCCATCTGCTGTCCAGTCGCCCAGTCCGGTCGCTGTTCGATATGTTATGCCGCCGAGAAATACAAGCCTACCGTTCATTGGCTGCCGAAGGAATACACCTCCCGAAGTCTGCTCCATTACGCTCATTGAGATCGATGGTACACTGTCGCTGATTGGTCAATTCTCATGAAAAGTGTCTTGACCCAAATAGTGTACAGGAAATACGTTTGGAGTTTGTTTAGATTGCTATTGACCCCTATATGGAAAGGTTGATTAGCCAGAAAGACTGAGAACATGACGCATGGCAGTGGACGGAGACCCCAATAAAAAGGAAACTCCCCAAAATTAGAAAAATAAAATCTCTTAAAGATACTATGTCCCTTTTGCAGCCAACATCAAATTCTGTAGAACTTTGCAGGAATTCTGAATATGTCATGTATGTCCTATCTGTAAAATTTAAACGTTAGCAGTGTCCTAATATTCAAATTATGCAAGGAAACCCGTTTACTTGACTTCACTGTCAGACACTATTGAGTGACTGACTGGCTTTTTTCTTCTTTGATAATAACATACATAAAATGAGCTGTAAAGGGTACATGAGCATTTGTCTACATCAATAACCAATTTCTTGTAATGGCCAAAATTAAACTGATTGAACCTTTGCGCAGCTCAAAACGTACGACCATTCGGTACAATGGTCTGAAAATCAGACTATTACTTACTGGCTCTATATAGCTCCTAAATCGATTCGACAACTAATAGTTGTTATTTTCCCACTTAAAGACATTTTCAAGCCCCCTTCTTTTAAAGGGGAGTTCTAAATTAGTATTTACTTTCAAATGCCGTTGGAATTTAACCTTTTCATTTTTTGGCCAGCAAATGGGACATAGTAGGCCTACCTTTAACGGATCATTTTATGAATTGTACATATATCATGTTTTATACGTCTTTTGTTGCAGGGCCCTCTTTTTGTCCAAACCTCTGTTCTTATTTTTCTTTCTTTTAAAATGAAATTCATTGTTTTTCGAAAGAAAAAAATTCTTCCCAATCCTAGTTAAAGGTCCTATCTCCCGTTTGCAGCCTAAAAAATGAATTCCACCGGCATTTGAAAGATAATAATAATTTTGAACTTCACTCAAACAAAAGGGCTTGAAAATATCTTTTTGTAGGAAAATAACGACCGTTAGTTGTCAATCGACTTTAGGGATTGCAATCCTTTCAGTAAATAGTCTGATTTCAGACCCTTGTACCGAAGTGTGTACGTTTTGTGCTGTGCAAAGATTCAATCAGTTTATTTTTGGCTATTGCAAGAAGTGTGTTATTCAGTGATGTAGGAAAATGCTCACAAAATATTTTTCACCTCTCTCCAGAACTCAACCTTCTCTTTAAACAGCTCACATTAGTGTATTATTTCACCCACACAATCATACGTTGGTTGTACACACATACAAGAATGTGAATCACTCGATCACAGAGCTGTTGAAACATAATCTGATATTTGGACAAGATTTTCATTTAACTCAGTGGCGGGTCCAAGGAAAGCCGGGAAAGGAGGAAGCGGTGAGGGTTTTCAGCCTTATAAAGAGACATTTATCTTGATTTCTTTAACAAAAGGACCCCCTATGACGACTATGCAACTCATGGAAAATGAAAATAAAAATTCGTTTTACTTTCATTTTGCTAAAATTCGAAGATGAATGTGCATTATCAAATTCTCAATTTCAGTTAACATTTCAATTCAATTTCAATTTATTGTCAAATATTGGAAATTTGTTTTGTAATAATGTCTGTCATAATAATTGTTGCCAATATTTTGTTTAATTATGTGAATAGACACATCGTACTATATAAACACACTTGAACTTGAACTTGAACTTAATCTTCGTCATACCTATTTTTTTAGTTGTTTGATGTCACATCCAATAAATGCCTATTCATCAGTATCAACACTAGTCACGTCACTCACGTGTATTCATTAAAAGTAGTTAGCTATGGAAACCAAATTATTCGTTCTTCCTAAATTAATCATGTCATCATTTCTCAGGTAATTTCGGTATTCTTGGTGGTTAGAAATTAACTAACCAGCGAAAGCCGGCGATTTTGTCACATCCGAAATTTCGAACGTAGTCCGGGAGAAGACACGCGATTGGTTGTAACCATGAACATACAGTGCCCTTTCGGAGTTCATAGCACAAACATGTCAGTCAAGGAAAATATCAAAGCTAATTATTAGGGGTTAGTTGAGGATGCGTCTCTTCATGTATGTAAATCTAGATGCCCCTCTAGAATAATGATTAAGTGAATATCTAAATAAATTTCTGAATAAATAACTTAATAAATTAATAAGTACATAATTAAGTAATTATTTAATAAAACAATGACTCAATCAATCAATGAACAGGTGAATATATGAAGAAGAAAAAAATAAGTAATTGAATTAATAGACAAATAAATATATAAAAGAATCAATAGGAATAGATAAGTAAATGAATGAATAAATAGATGAATTATTAAATTTGATTTCGATTTAATTTTGATTTGATTTTCTTCTGCATTCATGTATATAAGTACACAGCTTTTCGATAATAATAATGATATAAAGTACATTAAGTACTTTTCTGACAATGAATCATAAATAAGGAAATATATATATATATATAACAATTGTTATTTTCAAAAACGAAATGAGAAACTGTCACAAACACAAAATATCCTCAAACGTTGTCAAATTATTTGCGAAAGAAGGACTGTCATTGTAAGCAGATCATCGACGAAAGTTAGAAAATACTCTGGAACGTGTTCTGGTATGGAGGTGACACGCAAATCATTGTAACCATGAACATCCACTGCCCTTTGAGTTCATTGTACAATAATGTGAGTCAAGGAAAATCTGAGCGTCAAAAAAAGATCACGGATTGATTGAGGATGTGTCACCCGATGAATTAAGATCTGGGTTTCCCATCTAAACAACAAATGAATAAATGAATAATTAAATAAATAAACAAACAAAAAAATAAAGCAATGAAACATACATACATGTACGTACATACACCCTAATACATAAATGAATAATTTGTAAACAAATAATTAATAAATACAAAAATAAACAAAACCCATGATTGAAAAATGCATTATAGATATGCCCCAAAAAAGAAATTATGAATGAGAAGAATGATTGATCAAAATGATAAATCAAATAAAGTTTAAAATACAAAATTAAAGGATAAGATTAAGATGAAATTCCGTTCGAAAACTTGCAAAGCTTACAAAAACTGAAACTGAATTTTTTCCTCCGTAAATTATTGCATTATTACGATCGGGCTTCCCCCTTTTTAATATCGTTATCATCATTATTAGTTGAGATTAAGGCATTTATCCTCATTACCAAGTTCCTCTGAAAGGACTTCAAGCCGTGAGTCACCTGGTTCTCAGTTACAAGCATACACATGTTTTCTTACCAGTAAAGATAGTAAGTAAACCATTCAAACCAAACCAAATACTACAACATCATTGAACTGAAGTTACCTTTTGTTATTTTGCACTTTTGCACCATTTTATTTTATAATCTACGTGTTGCGGGCTACAAGCTATTTGTATGCGGAAATAATTGTCTAGTCATACAATATCCGATCCGCTTAAACGTAATTCCTATTCTGACCTACAAATTCTACAACTATATTAAAAATATTGTATCCCTTTCGCAAAGCTATCCCAAACATCATGAAAATTGTGGAGCACTACAAAATATACATCACGCCTAAGAGATATTTGGCTATGTATTTTCTAATTAAAAAAAAAAAAAAAAAAAATCGTTGATGTCGATTTTTGTGGCGCCAAGTGTAACACTTGTGGTTCTACATAAAAATAAATATCTTTGTCGCAATATCAATTTCTCCATTAGCTTTGCTGGAGAAAAAGAATAAACCGAAAACAAATTTAGAAGGCCTAGTCACTTGGTTGGACTTAATAAATTACTTAAACCATTAATATCTAATTTTATTAGGCGGATCGCTCGATCCGACTAAAACTCAATCTAAAATCTAAACAGTCTATTATTCCACCAAAAAAAAAGGGTGCCTAGAATGTGCTTGAACTGTATGCGGGCAAACCTAAATCAGATAACTGTGATAATATACTATATAAGCGCTTAGAGACATCGTCGCTGTACTATGTGATATATAAACACGTATATATAAATAGCCTAAGCAGAATATTATTATTAAAAATCAGTTGAGATCAAAAGTCTTTTTTTTTTCTTTTTTAAATAGTTATTTTCAAATGCATACATTTGGAAGAGAGTTCTTAAACGGATACCGCTATGACCACGAGATTACAAAATTAATAGTAAATGGTCATGAGTGCAATGGTACAAGATTTTGCACGAGGTGAAAGGTAAGAGACGCTCACATGAAATACTTTGATAGTGAGTATCCCTTACACACATTTTGCAAAGCGGATATCCTACCTTTAGGTGAGACTACACGGTACCAATCCCCAGGTGGTAATAGTTATATACGCATGCGTGTACTCTTGCGGTGTGTAGACACTTATTAGATGTCACCAATCATTAAGATTTTTTTTTTAGATGTAAAAATAGCATATTGATCATGATGATATAGGGAAAGAGACTTGGAAATAACGACTCGTAGTCCGGCTTTGCCATGCCGTGCGAAATATATCTATGATATATAGCACGAAAAGAGATTTCTTTGTATTGCGCTATTTCCACTCGTGAATGTTTCCCGAATTGTCTCTCATATAAGGTTATTTTAAGCAATTATTAGGACATAGACTAATACTGCTAATACCTGAGAGAATTTCCATATTCAAGTCAATATCAATTGAATTGCCTATCCGTTTCTGCTTAATAAATGTGTTAATTATCTCACATATAAGGTGACATTTTCGTCACAAATCTTGCTTAGATTATCATTGTGCTTGCGGGCACAAGTTCTACAGGGGGGCTCACGTCTCTTGCCTGATTTTTAACTTTCCAGTTTTAAAGTTTGCGAGAAAGCGAAGCTCTTATCCACAAATGTTGACACTTTTTGTTAATACTCGTCATGAAAGTATACTTATATATAAGATACAAAACTGTTTACAAATTAGAAGTAGACCACCCGCTGCCCTGATAAGATGTGATGCTTGTCCGTAAATTGTGTTACAAGCAACAACAAAAAAACAAACCAAAACAAAATTTATCAAGAACACCACCCCCCCCCCCCAACAAAAAACAACAACAACGCGGGGAGCGCATGTGTTCACACCGGATCCGTCACTGGACAATATTTTGATACATTATATTTCAGTCGAAAGAACTGCAGTGTGTTAATATTTGCATATAATATGTGAGTGAAACCGTGTGGTATACTGAAATACAAAATAAAACTTCAGACGATTTGTATATTAAAAGTTAGAGCATATATTTTTATTACAAATGTCAATTTCTTATTAAACCTTTTCAATACTAATAATATTTTGTGTCTACCTTATCGTGAACTTAAATAGCTCATATTACATTGCAATCATATTGGAAGCTCAAATACTTAGAATTAGATACTTAAATGTTTTTCAATTACAAATATATGTTATTTATTAAAATAATTCTTGATGTGTAACCAATAATAATTAACCATGGTAACGTCCATGGTAGTCACATCCACCACCAACTTTTGTCAACACCTACTAGTACTACTTCTACTTCACCACCATACCATGAGCAGATGGAGGGATACCGCCACCGACATAGTGTGATCCGCAACAAACGAGATGTAGTTGTGGTCGGTGATTCCATGATAAAACACATCGACGGAAGACATCTCTCCCGCAGCAAAATCGTGAGGTGCGTCTCTTTTCCCGGTGCAAAAGTGAGAGACATCTTCACCTCTTCACCTTGCGAGTTTCTCAAGCCAGGGGAGAACTGATCATCCACGCTGGCACCAACAACATCTCTGAGGGTGCTGGTGAAGTTTGCCACCAAATCACAGACCTCGGCAAGTCTGTTGCTGCCGAGGGGTTTAACGTCTCAGTCTCTACGATCATCCATCGTAGATGGGAGAGTGAAGCGGACAAGAAGCGGGTTGATGAGATCAACTATCTGATGGAGTTGGCAGCCAGCGAGAACAGATGGGGCCTCATCATCAACAATGATATCAGCGAGCAGCATCTCGGGCGTGATGGCGTTCACCTCAACAGAGCCGGTCAACGAATCTTGGCAGGCAACCTGAAACGCCTCATCAACAGTGCTGACCAACCGACAACACGAGACCATGGCTGGACCCAACGGTCGTCCGATCAAGTTACAGGCAGTGGACCTGGAGCAAGGCGGCATCAAGCCATCTACCGCGAAAACCAAAGTCTTCATTCTGATGAGGAAAAAAGCAGCCCCGTAAAGTCCTACGCCGAATCTGTTTCTGGGAGATCTTTGGATTTCAGTGCAGTCGATCAGAGGTCACGACCGAAACCAGCCTTCAGACCATCCAAGGTGGACATGAAAGACTGGGCGAAATATCTTCAATTTGTAAGAAGGGTATTGAATTAAGTGAAAGTTTGACAAAATCTAGTGATGATCCGAAAATTATAGTTGACGGTCGAAAATATAAGTTCCCTTGTGGGAACTGTGATAAGCCAGTCAAATGTAATCAACACGGCCTTCTGTGTTCTTCTTGTAAAAAATGGTTTCACACTAATTGTCAAGCTATCAGTTTTTCAGAGTACCGCAGATTATATTATGAATGCCCTGATGAGAAGTGGAATTGTTTTACATGTTGTCTGCCATCTTTTTGTGACTCATTATTTAATGGCGATTGTATAGAGATAGAAAGCCAAAACGAGGATAGACTAAAAGAAAACTATTTTAAGATAACGCGCGTTACACCTGAAAAGCAAGCGATAGCAAGAGTAATTCAGCCAAACCTCAGAGATGAAAACACTTCTCTTTATCAAGAATTTGAAGAAAAGTTTAAAGCTAAAGGTCTTCATTTTTACACCTTAATGTGAGGTCTATTCTAAACAAGATATCGGAATTTAGAATTCTTTTTAAAAGAAAAAGGCTGTCTATTATTGCTTTCACTGAAACATGGTTAAACAATTCCATAAATGATGAAGAAATTGAAATAGACGGATATAAAATCATACGCCATGATCGATCCTCTGGCTCTGGAGGTGGTGTATGTTTCTATATCAGAAATGATATTGCATTTAATATTATGGATGCTATAAGTACTGGAGATACGGAATCCCTGTGGATAAATTTGCTTATACCAAGATCAAAACCAATTGTTGTTGGTGTTCTGTATCGACCTCCGAAAAACAATTTGTTTATCGAGAAATTGTCCAATATTCTTGATACATTAAAGAAGGATGACGAAATAATTCTTTTAGGAGACATGAATATTTGTCTTCTTCGCAAATCGCTACTGGCTAAAAAATATATTGACTTGTTGAGTCTTCATGGGTTTAGTCAACTCATTAAAGAGGCAACACGCGTTACACCTACATGTTCTTCTCTATTGGATCATGTTGGTTGTACCAAAGAAAATAAAATAAGTCAAAGTGGTGTCATTGATCTAGGTATTAGCGACCATTATTTTACTTTCTGTACACGGAAAAATGTTAGACTGGCTATAGGTCATCACAGGACTAATGATATCAGATCCATGAAAAAAATATACAGAAGAGTCTTTCAATCTTCAACTATCTGTTGTTGATTGGTCACGAATAACTGACTGTACAGATGTAAATGAGGCATGGTCAATATTTCAACATGTTTTTATCTCAAATTTGAATATGATAGCGCCACTGAAACGGATAAGAATAAAACAAAGATCAGAAACTTGGGTGACTAAAGATATTCTTTCCCTAATTCAAGAGAGAAATATAGTATACAAAAAATGGAGGAAAAGAGCAAAAGATGAGAAGCTCTATAAAAGATACAGAGTATTAAGAAATATGGTCCAAAGAGAGGTGAAAAAGGCTAAACTCGATTACTTACAAAACAAGATAGAAGAAAATAAACAAGATTCGAAAAAACTTTGGCAGAATCTCAAAAGCTTAGGATTGAAAAATAAGAAGCGAAAAGAACAAGAATCTGTCATTAAAATTGATGGGGAATTATGTCATGATAAGATGGCCATCGCTGATGAATTCAATTCTCATTTCACAAATGTGGCTGCCAAATTAGTAGACAAACTCCCCCCTTCCAAAGACTTTTTCAGCGCAGACAATGATTGTATTCGTGACTTTTACGAAAGAAAAGGTGTACATGAAAACAGCTTCGAGTTATTACCAATCAGTGAACAATTTGTTTTCAAAGAGTTACGTAAGTTGAATGTATCAAAAAGTACTGGGTTAGACTTGATTCCAGCTAAATTTCTAAAAGATGGTGCGAAGGTTTTATTTAAGCCTCTAAGTTACTTAATGAACCTATCTATCTTGACGAGTACTTTTCCAGAAGATATGAAAATAGCAAAAGTGACTCCACTTTATAAAAAGAAAGATAAAACTGATGTTAGCAACTATAGACCTATTAGTGTTTTAAGCGTAGCATCAAAGATTCTAGAAAAATCGGTCTGTGTTCAAATTGAAAGATAATTTATGAATTTCAATCTGGTTTTCGACATGATTATTCGACTGAAACATGTCTAATTCATTTGACTGATTATTTGAGGAGAGAAACTTCCAAGGGCGCTTTGTTGGTATGGTGCTCCTTGATCTGCAAAAAGCTTTTGATACAGTTAATCATTGCGTCTTATTGAAGAAGTTACAACTAATGGGTTTTGCTAAGGCAAGTTTAGATTGGTTCAGATCCTACTTATCTAATCGGCACCAAGTAGTGGCCATTCATGATATTCGTTCCAAACTAATGCCTATAACATGCGGTGTTCCTCAGGGAAGCATTTTAGGCCCAATTCTATTTTCAAGTTATATAAATGATATGTGTATTTGTATAAAAGACTTCAAACTATTATTGTACGCAGATGACAGCGTACTACTCTATTCAAATCCTGATCCTAAATATATTGAGGAAAAGCTCAGTGAACAGCTGTCTACGTGTGTCGATTGGATGACTGATAATAAGCTTTCTTTACACTTGGGAAAAACAGAAAGCATTTTATTTTGTTCTAAAGGTAGTTCTAAAAAGTCATTTGAATTCAAAGTGACACACAATAATCAAGCAATCAAGAGAAAAGAGTCTGTGAAGTATTTAGGCATTGAGTTGGCTAGCGCAATTTCATTTTCATCTTTAGTAGAATCAGTTGTAAAAAAAGCAAATTCTCGTCTGAAATTTTTGTACAGATATCAAAGTTGTATGGATTTAAAAGCAAGACGTACACTCTGTTTTGCTCTTATTCAATGTTTATTTGACTATGCTAACCCTGCATGGTATAGTAACATAAACAAGTCAGATCAAAAGAAGTTGAAGATTATACAGAACAAAATGGTGAGATTTATCAACTGTTCTGGTCCAAGAACTCATGTTGGCTACAGCGAACTTTCTAAAGCTGGTTTTCTTGAAGTCGACCAAAGATCAAAACAACTCGCATTGCATCACGTGCATAAAATATATCATACTAGGTCGAATCATTATATTCGATCCAACTTCGATCTTGTTACTGACGTACATGATTATAATACAAGAAATAGACGATTCAACTTTAACTTACCAGAAAGAGTAGGTAGTATTGGAAATTCGTTTTATTACAATGCCATAAAACATTGGAATTCCCTTCCCAATGGTGTAAAAGAAATAGGAAACTATGATCATTTTAAGAGGAAATTAAAGGAATACCTAATACTTGACAGTCAGAGAAGAGAAGTGAATGACATGTTATATGATTGAAATTTTTATTCTTCTGTCGGTTCATACCTTTTCATGTTGTATATACTTATGTTTTCGTACGTTATAGAAATTCTACAAATTCATCATTATTTTCCTCTTCTTCCTTCTCCTCTTTTTCTTCTTCTCCTTCTTCTTTTTCTTCTTGTACTTAATATCATTTCTATCATCAGTTTAATGTTGTTATTATTATTATTATCTTTAATAAGTAGTTCTTTTAATTTTCTTATCTGTCTGTAAATATTACTATTTTAACTTATTAATTTTATACATGTCTGTAAGGGACCCCACTGGAAATAAGCTCTCGAGCTTTCGTGGGTTATCCTGTTCAAGCTGACTTATTTTTGATCTGTTATTATTGTATATTGTTGTATGTTGGAAGCTTGTCGAATAAAAATCAATCAATCAATCAACCCCCCCCCCCCCCCCCCCCCAACAAAAAACAACAACAACGCGGGGAGCGCATGTGTTCACACCGGATCCGTCACTGGACAATATTTTGATACATTATATTTCAGTCGAAAGAACTGCAGTGTGTTAATATTTGCATATAATATGTGAGTGAAACCGTGTGGTATACTGAAATACAAAATAAAACTTCAGACGATTTGTATATTAAAAGTTAGAGCATATATTTTTATTACAAATTTCAATTTCTTATTATACCTTTTCAATACTAATAATATTTTGTGTCTACCTTATCGTGAACTTAAATAGCTCATATTACATTGCAATCATATTGGAAGCTCAAATACTTAGAATTAGATACTTAAATGTTTTTCAATTACAAATATATGTTATTTATTAAAATAATTCTTGATGTGTAACCAATAATAATTAACCATGGTAACGTCCATGGTAGTCACATCCACCACCAACTTTCGACATCAAACACCAATGACAAAACGAGCCGATTATGGTAGATGAGGATCCCGGATAACATCATATTCTGTTTTATATGTTGTTACAACATATAAAGAAATGTAACTAATCAATGCAGTATTGATTAGTTACATGTCTTTATTGGTTCACCGATATAAACTTCTTTAATATTCAGTTTCCATGGCAACGGCCACTTATTGTTCTCAAAGACTTTGACTTCAAAGGACTCTTTTTTAATTATTATAATTAAACGGTCAGCTAAACTTATTACATAATTACCATTTACTCCATGTTGTAGAAAAACGATTATTATATTGTTTTCTAAAATTCCAATATTTCTTGATTTGTTGACATGGTAACGGCTTAGCGGTCACGTCCATCACCAACTCTATGCCAAACAGACATATTACGATAGCTGAGGTTCCTAGCAAACAGAAAATCATCATCTACAATTATGCAAACATTTATTCAGTTTAAAAAAAAATAGTTTTGGAGATATTTTTTACAAGTATCCGGGGTTTTTTCTCGATCTGTTTGCATAGCGACAGCAATTTCTCAACAAGACTGATACCTGTAATAACTTGCATTTGTAATAAAGCGAGAAGCTTTGAATACATATATCGACAAGCTTAACATGAATGTGTTTTTAAACTTCTAATTTAGAAACACTGTATAAGACTTTTCCTAAAATTAAAATGTACTTGCTCCTTTACCATGGTAATATTCCTAGTTAAGTGTCACACCCACCACCAACTTTAGAGCAAACAAGCAAATTCTGATAACTACCAGAAAAACTTAATTTAAGATTATTTTAAAGACATTATTGTCACATGGACTTATACTGCTAATACCTGAGAGAATTTCCATAAATCGGTGCATGTACATTGTAGATGTGCATGTATATTGTGTTTTCCACTCAAAATGCGCATCCTGTAAAAAGACATCAAAAATCATTTGGGATAGTAAAAGATGACTCATTCATCACATTACCTGATCATTTCTTTTCTGTGTGTGGCATGACAACATATATTATATGTTTAATCAAGAAAAAATATTTCAATAGACAGATTTATGGTGTGTAAAAAAACAACTTTAAAATAAAATTAGTTTTATCACCCCATATTCTGAGTAAAGCACATTTCCTTGTTTCATTGTGCTGTACATAACTTTCAAATGTATATCAAACAGGTTCGTTACTTCAAACCCATAATAAAATAATATTATTTGAAAGGTCTTCATCAGATGAGACATATTTGGTCAATTATTAATACAAAATCCAAAAATACAATTTTTAGTTTAAAAAAAGAAAGAAAATGAAATAGCTATCCACCCCTATCGTATTCCCTGGTATGCTTTTAAAAGTTTTATCATGGAAGTCATGAATTACCCCTACAATGCCATGATTAATTTAAAAAAATTAATTAAAGAAAAAAAAAATTAATTTAAAAAAAAATTAAAAAATGGATGATCCATTTTTTAATTTTTTTTTAAATTAATTATTTAACTAGCGTCTTGGCTGGTCTACTATATGTTTTTAAAAGTTTTATCATGGAAGTCATGAATTACCCCTACAATGCCATGATTAATTTAAAAAAATTAATTTAAAAAAAAAAAAAAATTTAAAAAAAAAAAATTAATTTAAAAAAAAAAAAAAAAATGGTTGATCCATTTTTTAATTTTTTTTTAAATTAATTATTTAACTAGCGTCTTGGCTGGTCTACTATATGTTTCTCCGGTTCATATTTGAGATCTTCTGTTTTCCCCTATAAAAGCTGCCCAATTGTGAACTCTCCTATATATGCTGTTTGCGTTGTTAAGTAATTTTGCCGATCTTCAATTTGAACAAAAAGTGCCCTTTCGTACAAACAAAAAAGAAGTTTCTGGACACTTTGTTTTAAAAATTCCTCGTATATATTTCGCCCCCCCCCCCCCCCCACTCCGGGGTCGGAGGGACCGCATGCGTGTTCCCAAAATGTCCGGTAAAGGGGTACTTTTCACGCACCAAAGTCGTAGTACACAAAAATCCGGCCCGTATTGACTTTACACACCGGACGGGGGTGTTTTCAAAAGAAGGGAACATGCATACGGGTGCCCTAAATAACACTGAGTGGAGGGGGGCGGGCGGGATATTTCGATTGCATTCACGCTCTCATTAGAATAAATCACGTTCCGGTAGTTGTATAACATGAATTATTTGTGTTCAACACAAATAAATTGCTTTGTGCGCGCATCAACACGCCTGTGAAGCGGAAATGCGCGCTTTTGTACGCTTGTTACGCTGGGTAAACAACCACATGTAGGTGATTTTTTAATTCTGAAGATATAAGGCCGTTTTTTTGGTTAACGGTGTTTCTGATATCATTTCAATTCCGAAGACATACGGCCATTTACTGGGTTCCCGGTATTAGGTTAAGTGACCAGACCAAGTTCGCGTCATTACATTATTACTAAATAATAGTCATAACCCTTTATATGCATCTAAGTTATCTAACCATCATTATTTTGAGACTGCATGAAAGGACAACCGGATCCAATGAAATCTTTACCCCTTGCCAGTTCCTTTGGATCGAGTTTTCCCTGAAGAGCCTCTAGGAATCCGTCTGTCTTGACGAAGACTTCCAGCTTCTGAATCTTCAGCTCGTCGTTCACAGTAGCAATCAAGAAACCATACATTTCGATGACTTCTCCAGAGCCCTTTTGCTCCTCGTAGGTGCCGGTGAAGGTGCCCCAGTGACGCCAGGTGAAGGCCACCTTGGGTGGACCAGAGAACACCTCCAGAACCTCCCAGGGGAACCCGTCCTCGAAGGCTCCTCGGAAGGCCTTGTGGGATGTCTCGAATGTGTGCGCGGAAGCGTTGTAGAGATCTTTGGAGACATCCGCAAACAACCAATTGTACGTTCCTTTCACTGCCTCCTCAAAACCATTCCTCTCCTTTCCTCCGTTGACACTGACTCTGAAACAGAGTGGGGAAAAAGAGGAGATATAAGCACCATCGCATAATAGCCCCCACAAATCGCCTGTTTGGTACATAATGATGGATCAAGGCTTTCACGAATGAAGAATTTTCCCCAATTTTCTCTGCATTCGCGAGCACTGATATAAGAACAATCATATTACCAATTCGTATTAATGATCTTTACACGATTTGCTCATGTTCTAGATAGAATTCGTTTTCAAATTTGTGTTCAATATTAATGTGCGAAAAAGTAAAGTGACCAGGTAAGATCTTTCAGTTTATAATAAAACCCTTAAAGTTTTTAATATTACATAGACTTTGCACTTTTATGTTCCTTCAAATCATTATTCTCTTATTCTGGACAAAACATAAATATATCCAGAAATATTTTCTGTCCGGTTGCTATGAAACATTGCAAGAGACCTCGCATTCACTATCTTTGTCATAGCCAGTAAGAAACCTTAAGGTGAAATGGGCCCATTTAAGCCAGTTCATAGATACAATCTGCGCATGGGCAGATAAAGGTCATTTGTACCAAAAAGGTAAAACCCACCAGAGATGAATACTGGATATGCGCTCATGAAAGTTATGTAACATTATTCATTTATGCACCAACGGTACATTCTAAGATACGCAGGTGGAAGTATTCTTTTCAAGAGGGCAAACAAAAGGTATTCATGAAGCACATTCTAGGACTTTGCCAGTTATTATTCTAATATGCTCAAAGTGGAACTTCTCCATGTGTAAAAGATTATGTGGATATTTGGGGTCATTTTGTACCATGTGCTATCTGTAAACTCCCTTATTAAACAGGAAAATCAAGAGAAGAAAAGGACTTTGTGCGAACTCCTGTTTCATGGTTTGTATCATAATACAGAGCGAAACAGACAATCACACTTCGTACATGATGTATTAACCAAAATTGACATGCAAGCTCAACTTCTGTTAAGAGTAACGAGCCAGGTCCGAAATAATGAATACGGACTTTAGACAATTATTATTAGCACTCGTTATTCATATGTCAATTGATAATGAATTTATTTAGGTCCAGGAACATAATACTTGTACAAACAGTAGGTCATGACAAAGGGGTTATGATAATGGATGCGTCACTCGCAGCGTCAGGTAGGTGTAATATTTGAACCAGGTCTTTGTAGGTGCCCTTTTCCAAAAAGGTGTTTACAATGAAAGACATCAAAATTATATTAAAAATTCAAAAACTTAACCTTAGGTTAAGTTTTTAATGTTGACGCCGTCGCCGTCGCCGTCGCCGTCGCCGTCGCCACAGCCGCTACCGCCACCGCCGCAGGCGAGACAAAAACATGCATTAGCAAACTTAAAGTTATCAAAGATTGTAAATCATGGATTAAAAAGACGGGACATTAAAACATGCGAAAATAAGCGCAATATCCTAAAATATTGAGTTTTTGTCAGGATCTATTTTTCTTTTACCAACTCTGGCACACAAATTATAGGAAGGCGGAGTTCTAAATTTGAAAAATTGTTTGATGCACTATTCCCAATACGATCCCCATGTAACATTTATAACTTACACTGAAATGTTTCCGGTAATTTAATATTTTGTAATAAATGTGAAACTGGTGCCTGGCCTCCGAAATTTCCCGCAGTGGAAGAGCGGCTCGGGGCATGGAACTTCAAAGCCAAGTGGAATGTTACACATCCCATTGCTACGCTTTAGCCCGCATGCGTTTGAATAAATTAAAAGAGTTTCCACTCTTTCTCTTTCACCTCCCTGATTGCAAGCATGAAAATAAGGCCTCGAACGGGTGGGCATATTTGTACAATATGCAACTGGTATTATTATGCCTATGCGTAAGGGCTGGTTTATTTGTAGGCCTACATTCCACGTTCCTTTGTTCCATTCGGACGAAAATATCTGATAAAAGGATTGTCAAGAGAGACTTTGTCATAAAATTCGTAAACAGATCTATTCAGTACGGGTCAAGGGCTACCAACAATAAATATTTATTGATCCTTGACATTTCTTTCTTTGTCAATTTCATGAAAAGGAAGTTCATATACAGTTTCAATAGGATCATCGGACTACTACATTAACGCAGAGAGCTAGAAAGATATAGAAGCCGCGTTCAGTTGCGAAGTTTCGATTAGGAGGGGGGGGGTATACTCACATAAGACATACGGGGGTGCCGCTCTAATGGGTAACTTTTTGACAAAAATCCCTAAACATGGGTCTCATTTATATCAAAAATACCATCAACAATGGTTTTTTCAAAATTTCCAAAATTTTCGGGTGTTTGCCATATACAAACACCCTAAATACACCGGAAAATTGTGAAAAATGGGCCTTATTTCGGGAAAAATTACCATTAAAAATTGTAAGAGTTTAGTGGCTTCAGCGGCACACCCCCGTCCAAACCAAATCTGAGTATCCCCCCCCCCCCTTGATGTATATAATTGAAATCGCTCAAAGGCTATAGCCACTCACTGTAGGCTATAGTGTAGGAAGGTTCCGAAATACTTTAATAAAAAGGATATCGCTGTTTTCACGAAGTGACGGTAGTGAAACAAAATTGCATTCACTTTGCGTTACGATTTTCCCTCACTACCGTCACTTCGTGAAAATAGGGATTTTGTGTATACACTCAATTTCGTCAAGGAGTTCTTTTTGTATTTGAAATGTCAACTGTGACATCTTTATTTATAATACCTCAGTCACACCAACGAGACCGACACCAGACCGATCAAACAATTACAATACCCCGAATAGCAACAAGTCAGTCGGGTCCGTTTTTGAGGTGTGACTGAGGTGTCGTGGATGAGTGGATACGTCGCCGGACTGTCGATCACAAGGTCCACGGTTCGAGTCCCGCCGCGGCACTAATGTCCTTTGGCAAGACATTGATCTACATTTGCCACTCTACACCCAGGTGTTAAATGGGTACCGGTAGGAAGGAATTCCTTAAAATGCTGTGAGCGTCGAAATCGGCAGCCCAGCATAGCCGGGTAATGTTGGAGCGCCTTGAGGACCTTGTAAGGTCGATACGTGCGCTATATAAGAATCCATTATTATTATTATTTGAAATCGGGCAAAAATATATAAGTTATCAATTTGAAAGTTGTAATCACTATAATGTCACTGCGACGTAGTGCCAGACAACTGTCCAATTTGTTCCAAAAACACAATTCTACCCTCTTCAGTAAGATACCATTATTGAAGTTCATACAATACAAATTGTTCAAAGTCTGGTTTTGAAATGTATGATGTGTGATGTTTTGATAGTTTACGCATTACTCACAATTTCCGCATGCGCATTCCCATTTCCTTAAAAGTATAACTTCATTTATTGTACTGTTTTAATCTGTATGAATGACATTAAATGTGACACTATGAACTGTAATTTTGCATACACAGTAATTATACTTCCTCTAATTCTCTCTCCCCCCCCCCCCTTTTTCTCTGTCTCCCAAGGTTACCTGTTTCTTACCTTTTACTTCATTCTTTCTACTATCCTCCTCTCGATTCCCTCTTTTCTGACTCTCCTTTTCTCCCTCTTTCCTTCTACTCTCCTTTTTTGCTATAATCTCAGTGCAATAATAATGTGAACATAGCTTGACCCTGTTTTAAGAATACTATCTTAATTATTTTGATTGCCGTATTGTTTTTATGTTTTAATGTTCTCACATTGTATGATAATTGTTCCAACATTGATGTGCAAGTTCAGTTGTTTTTATCATGTCAATTTCATTTAATTCAGCCTACGGGCTGCCAGGTTCAGTATTTTAATAAACCAAATATCGTTAAATATAAATAACTGGTCTTTTGACTCGACGATAGACGATCGGGAGTATGAGTTGAATCCAAGCTAAATTATAAAAAAAAGGGTTAAGTACAAACATGCGCGGTGGAGCATTTTCCATACATGGGGGGGGCACCATCAAAATAGGGCACTTTCTGGAATATAAGGTGCACCTACAAAGGGAAACATCACAATGTAAATCTACCATATTTAGACATTGGTATATATACCCCTACATTTTTATGATTGTGATTACATTATCAGGGATGATTTCAATATTTGTTTCTCTCTTTACATGGTCCAATATACTGTTCAAGAATCATACCTTGCAGTTGGGTGTGATGGTTTTGAATATTAAGAACAATTTAAGATTTGTGACGTCGCAGGGCGAAAAGTTTTATAATGAGAAAAACAACAACAAATCCTGATGGGTTTTAAGCACAATTTAATCGTGAAAGACTGAAAATACATTTCATAAGTAACACATTTATACCAATTATAAACGCGAGTGAGCTTTAGGGGAAATAAATATAAAAAAAAGTCGCTGTATAGGGGCGTATGTTATGGAGAAAGGAAAAGGGGTTCTTTTCAGAAAGAAGGACATTTATTAGAAAAGAAAAGGGGCATCTGTCGAAGGAAAAGGGGCACTTATCAGATTTTAATAGGGGCATTTATCAGAGGTGAAAATATATATTTATTTTTTTAAGGGGAAGGGGCTGTTATAAAAAAAGGGGAAAGGGGCATTTATCAGATGGAAATACAGTAATTAGTGAAAAGGGGACACGTGTCAAAATAAAAGAAGCACATATCAGAGGTGAAATAATAAGCACGTATTAGAAGGGGAAGGGGAACTGCTTAAAAAGGAAAATGTCACTTTTCAAACGTAAAAAGAGGCAACTTTTGCCCCCTCAAACTTTTTCTTTGACGGTCCAGAAGTGATTTCTATGAAAGCTGTAAGGTCCGAAATGACACTTGTATACTGAAGATAATGAGGCTTGTTTTTGGTCTATATCTGATCCAAGGAGAATTGTTACAGTTTTAAAAAACAGAGCCGCCAGTGCTTCCACTCGTTTAAATAGAGTTTCCTGAAAAAGAACACCCAATTTCCGAATAAAGAAGATTGATCATTAATACATATTACACAGAGAATGGGCCCAAACAAGCTTCCTTTGGACACATAATATTTTATTTCTTTTCCCGAAAAAACATTGTTCAAAACTGTTTATCCTTTAGATTACTTCTTACTCTCTCAAAGATTACTCACGTATATTCTCTCGGGTTAATCGTCATCCAATCTTTCTTCTCAGTGAGATGTGTCATCTCCATTTCCCATTTCTTCACGAGATTCTCGACGATTTGCGCCAAAGACCCAACCGGATGGTTCTTGGTCTTGCCTTGGAAAAAGACCAGATCTGCTCTCCGATAGTCAAGGCTTTATACCCTCCCGCCACGTCGCCCCCCACTGGGTAAGAGTCGATACCTCGCTCTGGTCTCACAAACCGTACCTTTCTTGCAGTTCTGCGAGTTTCTCGTCTGTACGTTTCCCCTCAGTCGCCATAACGTTTGGTTTCTCTATACTGTCGACTAAAAAATTAACCGAGACAAACTACTGTATGATCTGTAGCAGGGCGATGGGAGGGAAAGGAATGGAATGTAAATTTGACGACCCTTCCAGGGCTAAGCTTAGTTTTCTCAGGGAGACGATCTATGAATAGGATTGTTATACTGGTTAAAGCGCACGCTATATAGTAAATCAGGCTACCTTGTCGTTTTTTCCGGCCCCTCGAATGGGATTGTGGGCCCTGTCATTTTATTATGTGATATTTCTAAAGGCTCCATCATTGTTTAGGCCTACGTACCGTCAAACCATTGTGCAGAAGGAGCTTATTGTACACCGTTATATACTGCACATCTATGGAGTAGGTATAAAAAAGAGCAGTATAAAGAAGCTCACAGTAGCCTATTATGATGCTATGAGGATGCTCTTACGAATACCTAGGCACTCTAGTGCAAATAAAATGTTTGCAGACGTGAATATACCTGCATGTCAAGCTGTTGTAAGAAATCTAATTTTCAAATTTATTCAGAGAATTATTGACTATCCCCCATCTCAGGACTGCCAACATTTCTGAATCCCCCTTTCGCCGGCTTTTCGCTGGCTTTTCCTGCCTTGGAGACCGCCCCCCCCCCCCCCAACAAAAAAAAAAAAAAAAAAAAAAATCCGGAACACTGCTAAATGTACCACCCCCCCCCCCCTGATTTCAGGTGAGCTCTAGTCGATCGAGGGAGACTGGGGGGGCCAATGTTTTTACTTTTCAAAATGAAATAATCCTGAATGAGCTTTCAAAGCAAGCAGAGGAATTTCAGGAATTTGATCCTAGGATTTGATCAAATGATATTCAAGATATTTTATAACCCCTTTTTACATTTCTCAGGAGTCCAAAGAGAGAGAGAAAAAAAAACACCCCCTTTTTAAAGAAATCTCCGGGTTAAAAGTCAAATACACCCCTTTTTTTACAATTCTCGGGCCGGATTTTGTCGGGCGAAAAAGTACCCCTTTCCTGGAGATTTTAGGAACGCGCATGCGGTCCCTCCGACCCCGGAGTGTGGTGTGTGTGGGGGGGGGGGGGGGTAGATGAAGACTGAAGTTCCAGACCTGGCGTGTTCAAGACTACAGTGGCCGTTTGTCTCTTCAGTTATTTCAAGGTAAGCCTGTACACATTCTTATTATTTTTATATTTAAGAAAGGATTTGGCTGAGGAAATTAAAGAATTCATTAGATTTAATTAATAAACACAGTACATGTATCATTATAATTATGAATTCCAAAAACATTTTTTTAAGAGGTGTGAACTGTGAACGCATCTGATTGAGAGTGATAAATAATACGGTAACTGTTGCATTGCCCAAGTCCTACTCGGTGTTTGTCATTTGTTCACACCTAAAACTTAAGGGCTGCAATGCATGTGATGTTTGTGTACATGTAGGTCTATGAATGAATTAATTTGTTGTTTATATTGAATGAATTGAATTGAATGCAGATAAATAGGGCTTAATAAGAGTCGAAAACGGTGCAACGAATCGTCTTCTTTCTATAATAATTAAATCAAACGTCTAAGCTTTTCGCGCTTCGCGCGGGAAGGGGGAAACTGAATTCAGACAAGGATTAAGAGTCGAGAACAGTACACCCAATCGTCTGCTTTCTCTAATAATTTAAGGAAACGTCAAGGCTTCCGCGTTTCGCGCGAGAGGGGGGAACTGAATTCAGATGAATAGGGCTTATTAAGAGTCGAAAACGGTACAAGGAATCGTCTGCTTTCTCTAATAATTTAATGAAACGTCAAATCTTCCGCGCTTTGCGCGGGAGGGGTAAACCGAATTCAGACAAAGATTAAGAGTCGAGCACGGTTTAACAAATCGTCTACTTTCTCTAATAATTTAATGAAATGTCAAAGCTCCCGCGCGAAGAGTCGAGCCACGGTTCAACGAATTGTCTACTTTCTCTAATAATTTAATGAAAGGCCAAAACTTCCGCGCGGGAGGGGGGGGCCGGGGGGGGAACTGAATTCAGACAAGGATTAACAGTCGAGAACGGTACAGCAAATCGTCTTCTTTTTATAATAATTTAATGAAACGCCAAAGTTTTCGCGCTTCGCGCGGGAGGGGGGGGGGAATTCATTCAGACAAGGGTTAACAGTCGAGAACGGTACAATAAATCGTCTTCTTTTCCAAATAATTTAAGGAAACGTCTAAGCTTCCGGCCTATCACCCCACCCCCCCCCCCCCCCCTAATTAGCGCGCTTCGCGCGCTCTTTGAGTGATTCGCCTGCTCACTACCGCCCCCTCCCTAAAATGAGATCCTAGCTCCGCGCCTGCATTAGAATGATGCTGACTAAGTTGACGAAGTAATTCGTATATTTATGTCGTCGAGAAAATGACCATTTGCGCCATACGCAAGTACTATAGATAGTCCGTAGGAAAAACAATTTAGCCTTCGGCCCCGGGTATATATAGTGAAGGATTTATCCTTTTTATTATTAAAGACTCCCGGCAAAGGCTTTCCCCCCTGCACCCCATCCGTAAAGATAGAAGTGGTTCCCAAGACAACCTTTTGTGGTATAAAATTGGAGAGAGTGTGAGTTTTTTGTAGTTTAAGCTCCTAACAACCACTCCGTGGAATTTTATTATTCATACGTCTTGCTGTCTGCTGCCTCGAGATCACTGTAGCGAAGAAAGGTAACAATGCATATCAAGAATCCCTATTCAGTGAAGGATTTATCCTTTTTATGCTGATGCATTCTTCTACCATTCTTGACCAGAAGTGCGTTTGAAACTCAATGATGTGGGCATCATCCCATTGAATGTTGTGTCCAGTATTAAGGGCGTTTTCAGCTATTTGCTGCCTAATCTGAGGGCTTAAAAAAGAGCACACAATGGGGGCAGTGCAATTTAAAGGGATGGATTAGAGTTTATTTCTAAAAATGAAATGAAGGGGCTATTTGACTTTCAAGAGCGATAAAAACTCTAATCCATCCCTTGAAATTTAAATTGCATTGCCCCCATTGTTTGCTATTTTCAAAGAGCACATAAAGCTTTCAGATTGAACATTCCATCTCATAAAATTGTCTATAAGAGAGAAAGAAATAACCTCACTTTCTCCCTTCAAGACAATTTTCTCTCTTGAAAGTCGAATATAACCTCTCTTTCTCTCTTCAAGACAATTTCTCTCTTGAAAGTCAAATAAACTCGAGAGCATCATGGGCTCTGCCAGGCCCCTCAAGCACTTGCCATGTACGGATCCATTAGAAAGCAAAATAAGCCCACTAAATAAATAATATATATTCAAACGTCATAGCGATTCATCCAAATAAAAAATCTACGTAAGAGGCATTTTGAAAGTTTTAAGGAAATTCCTTCAAATTCCAAGAAATTGGGTTTTCTTTTCGGGAAACTCTATTTAAACGAGTGGAAGCACTGACGGCTCTGTTTTTTAAACTATAACAATTCTCCTTGGATCGATATTTGACCAAAAACAAGCCTCATTATCTTCAGTATACAAGTGTCATTTCGGACCTTACAGCTTTCATAGAAATCACTTCCGGACCGTCAAAAAAAAAGTTTGAGAACCCCCTGGCCTACACATTATACACATTAGGACCAACTTGACAAGGAGAAAGTTATCGACCTCGAGTGTCAATTTTCATGACTTTCTTCTTTGTTCGATTTCTATAATCTCCCCTCCCTGATTTGTTTGTTTCCACTAAGACCAACTTTTTTTTACAAAGGGGTGCCAAAAAGTACGCGTGAAAGGAGAGAGACGGAGAGAGAGAGAGAGAGAGAGAACGATAGAGGAGATACAAATATAAGGTCAAGAAAGAGACTAGAGAAAAGTTTCAAGTTTCAAGTTTCAAGTTTTATTTATCTTTCTTTCATAACACACTTTACAAATATGACATGAATATAACAAGTTTACAGAATATGGCGTTACAAAAGAAAGATGAGGTGACCTTGGTTGAAAGCAAGGCTTGTGGATTTAAGGACCCTCATGAGTAGCTTATGAATATGTCCTAAAAGAACAAAACTCGTCAGATAAGAATAATGCATACATTTAAGTGCGGACAAAACTAAACTAACTAAACAACTGATAAAATATAAACATAAATAAGTATAATAAAAATCTACTGACTACTAAATAATGGCTATAAACAAGAGAAACAGGAAAATACAACGAGCAACAGGACTGAAACACAGACAAAAACAAAAAAAGACAGACAGATGAATAGATGTGAGAGATGGGAGTAGAATTATGCTGACCTATATAGTAATTAATTTTCTTAAATATTGATCACAACTATAAATCTAGACGATAACGACTCAAATATAGTAACTTCAGTTTGCGCTTAAATACATAAATACTGACTGATTGCACTATTCTTGGTTCAAGGGAATTCCAAAACCTAGGTCCAGTGGACCCCACAGTAGTAAGGGCAAATTGCGTCCTAACAAGAGGCAAGTGATATGCTTGCGCCTGACGTGTGGAATAACTATGAACTTGGTTATTTTTCTTAAATATTCTAGCCAAGGCTACTGGCAGGTAGACCTGCATTCAATTCATACATTAGAGCTCCTAATTGTAAATGATAAATATCTTTAACTTTCAAAACACTACTATTATAAAAAAAAGAACATCTGTATGCGCAAGATAGGGAGTATTACAAACAATTCTTATTACTCTTTT